>JAHWFP010058638.1:34913-54491 GCA_023313725.1 Lithobius niger
GATGGATGGAAGGAGGGATGGGTTGAAGGAAGGATGGAAGGATGGAAAAAAGGATGGAAGGAAGGAAGGATGAATGGAAAGGATGGGTGGACCTGAAAGTGTATCAACTGACTTG
The DNA here is from genome assembly GCA_023313725.1 of Lithobius niger. Classification (NCBI taxonomy): domain Eukaryota; kingdom Metazoa; phylum Arthropoda; class Chilopoda; order Lithobiomorpha; family Lithobiidae; genus Lithobius; species Lithobius niger. The sequence goes on from JAHWFP010058638.1 coordinate 35,029, forward strand.
ATGCATGGAAAAAAACAGACCCATAGACCTGGTTTTGAAAGGCCGTCATTTTCTTGGATTCTGAAGCTCGGCAGTGCGTGGATTGAGCGAGCAAAGCGAGCGATTTCCACGTTAACTAAAACTTTTCAATGTGTGTCTCGCTTTGCTCACTATTTCATCTCTCACCTTCGTAGGAGATTATATCTGACGTTCTGCAGATGTTACTCCAATTGAGGGATCATCAGAAAGTGAAGTGATAAGACACCCATGGAAAAATCTGTACTGAGCAGGACGTAAAGAACAATATTCTTAAAATAAGTAAAACAAGAAACCCCATATAAAGTGTATACCAACACAAATTACAAGTGATGTGTGGTTCTTGTTGATTACATCGATTCAGTCACGTATCCGAGGAAATGTCTGCGCTCATTGAGTGAGCGAAGCGAACGAAAATCAGCGTTTGTTATCAGAAACAGCGCTTTTCTGATAAATTGCTTGATCTTAACTTTTTGCTTGACTCCTTAGACGTAACAAAATAATATTAACCTTCCTTCGAGATAACCGATATCGCATACTACAATCTTATAATTTGCTTGATCGTTTTTTATGTGGAAGGTCTGTCTGTATCATAAGTGTTGCAGCAAGAAATCTCTCGAGCGCAGCAAGACGACGCGGAAGTAGAGTAAGAATACGATTGAGTTGTACATACATCCATCCATCCCCGGACGGAAGTGACGTCATTACCCCCACTTCCGGTCACGTGATTAAAGTGGGGGACGTCACTTCCGGTCTGGTGATGAAAAGTGGGGATGTCACTTCCGGTTTTCATCGATCTGGAGGATGGTGGAAAGTGTATTTTGCTACCTTTTTTTTTCGTTCTCAATCTGTAGGATGGTGGAAAAGTGTCTTTTGCTACCTTTTTTTTTCGTTCTCAATCGTAGGATGGCGGAAAAGTGTCTTTTGCTACTTTTTTTCGTCAATTTGGAGGGGCGTCCCACTTTTTTAGTTTTCATCAATCTGGAGGATGGTAGAAAAGTGTCTTTTGCTACTTTTTTTGCATCCTTTTGATACCTCCATGACTCTCAATTATGACGTCACAGTGGGGTTAATGACGTCACTTCCGGTGGAAAAGTGCCTATTGCTACCTTTCTTTCGTTTTCATCAATCTGGAAGATAGTGGAAAAGTGTCTTTTGGTACTTTTTTTGTCAATCTGGTGGAGGGTGGGAAGTGATGTCCCCCTTTTTAGTTTTCGTCGATCTGGAGGATGGTAGGAAAGTGCTTTTGGATGCCTTTTTGTTTCCTTTTGATGCCTCCATGATACCTCACTTACGACGTCACACACCCTAATGACGCCACTTCCGGTCACGTGATCAAAGTGGGGGTAATGACGTCACTTCCAGTTTTTTTTTGTCAATTTGGTGGATACCTTTTTTTGATTGATACTGCTATTGGTTTCCCCAATTGAACTGTCAAAAAAAATCCGAGTCTATTTTTATAGCTTTTTTTTCGAACTCGGTTTTTCTTTAATATTCGCATATTCAACCAGGGGGTAAGCCTGTCCACCAGCGTCAAGGTTGCAGTTATAGGAGAGGTGGGATGGGGGGAGGGAAAAAGGGGGTGGGAAGGAAAGGGAATGACCGCCTTGGGTGCAAGTCCCCGATGGCATTGACGGTCTCTCATTTCATAAGCGTGCGGATTTTCCTCTTCCGAGCAGCATCCTTCTCCAATCTGGATTTCTTTTCCTCCTCAGTCTCTCGTTCTTGAGCCTTCCTCTTACTAGCAGCCTTTTTCTCCAATCTAGCTTTCTTTTCCTCCTTAGTCTCTCGTTCTTGAACCTTCCTCTTACTAGCGGCTTTTTTCTCCAATCTGGCTTTCTTTTCCTCCTCAGTCTCTCGTTCTTGGGCTCTCCCCATACTAGCTTTCTTTTCCTCCTCAGACTCTCGTTCTTGAGCCTTCCTCATACAAGCAACATTTTTCTCTAATCTCGCCTTTTTCAGTTCCGGGCACATCGTGGCCCGTCTTTCCCTATCCAACATTCTTCGCCTAGCTTTTTCTTTTTCCTTCCACGCCGCGAGATCGTTCAGCTTCATCCTTCAGTTTTCTAGTACCGCATATCGTCGTACCGATTTAACCCGTTCCTCCTCTCGTTTAGCATCGTTCAACTCCTCCTTCTCCTTCGAGATGAATGCTAAACTCGCTCTCTCCTCCTCTTCCTCGTCGGTCATGACGTCTACGTCGGAGTCGAAGTCGTCTTCGTACTCTCGCCACGTGCCGGAATCACGATGACCGATAGCTAGCGTATCTTCCCCATTGTCTAGGATAAAACGTATGTCATCGTAAGCAGAGAGGAGCGATTTCGTGACTTTCACCGTGCTTAATTCGTGTTTTGAGCTGGCGATTTTAGTCCAGGTTCCTTTCGGTGTGGGCAGTGGCGTTCTCAGAGCGGATTTGTAATCGTCAAAGTCCAAGTGTTTCTTCACGAAAGATGTTTGGATGCCCTTAGCCTTCATGGATGTCTTCGTTTTCTACGCTCTAATGGCGTACATTTTTTATCGTAAACCCACAAATTCTAAGATGGAACGCCACCCATCTCATCCTTCATCTTCCCCAGGACTTGTTTGTTCGCTTCGGAGTACAAGGGATGATCTCTCGGATAATTGCTGGTATCAAAACGTTCACGGTCTCGCTTCATATCCTCGTACACATCGTCCGTTTCGACTTCGTAGCAGAGGCTGTCGGTGCGGTAAACAGGAGTTTGGCACGATCCTCGTACTTGGGTTTAACGTATTCGTAGTGGAAGCGGAACATGGCCAGTTTTGACAGTTCCAGAATACTGAATCCCGAGTACGTCGGTAGATCGCAACAGACGCTCCTGACTCTGCGGTTGATCTGCACTAAATGTTCGTTAAGGATTTCGAACGAATCCGCATGAGGTTGAGAGGTGTACTTGACAGCCTTCTTGGGATCGGTGCACAGTTTCACGTTGACTCGCTTCTGCTTATTTTCCATCGTCTTGCCAAATACCGAGTTGTTTAACAGTTTAAAATAATCCTTTTCAAAGGGTGCGGTCGATTGCTGCCTTTTCTCCGTATTGAAATTGATGTACCCTTCCATCCAGGGTTTCTGGTTGAAGCTCAGTACTCTTCGGATGCGGCGAAGAATCAATCCGTGATGTAGGTAGAACTTCAAGTTTTGGTAGTGAAGTTCTTTTTATGCAGGAGATTTGGCACGAGTTTGGTTGAAGGTTTGATGTCGTGATTGATGTCTTCCGCTAGTTATCGGGAAAAGGGTGAAACGAGGTCTTCCCCGATCTTGAGCTTCTCGGGAGCTAGGGGATAGTCGTTATGCGAGTCGTGAAGCTCTGCGGGGTATTCTAGGTCGACTTGGAGTATATATCCAACATCCGCATCGTCCAGCACGGTATCAACGTCCAAGGTCCGAATTTCTTCCTTGGTCAAGTAGCGGAATCCGTCGTATGGGAGATGAGCTCTCATAGCGAAACCGTACAAGTTATTCATATCCAAGTAAATTATGTAAATGGAGGGTTTGCCTGGATTGAAATTGGCCAGGTGTTGCAAATATGTTGCAGATGTTGTTGAATATCTCTTGCAAATAAACGACACGCCGCCTCTGATGCCGGAAGTTATCATGTTGTGTTTTCCCGAGTGTAAAAATAACTCCAACTTGTGCCGCCCAACTAAACCCCGGAGTAGAGATATAGTAACAGGGATCCAACTTGTTGTTGGCGAGGCATAGTTTCCTGAAATCTTCGAAGATGTCCGCGAGTAGGAAAACGTCGGTCATCTGGTAGATTTAGTGATAGGTGCCGAATTTCTTTACTTTCATCTTGAGCCACCGGTTGACTGCTCTCACGTACTCCTCACCCGCCAACTCTTCATCCTTCAGTTGAGAGAAAAAGCATTTTCGAGAGGGACGCTCTTCTTTTTCGAAGACCGACATGTCAGCAGATCTACCACGCTCTCTCGCGCGGTTTCTTCGACGAACCAAGAGGATTTTAAACCAGAGTCCAAAGCCGCCTCGAGAATCGAGAAGCTCTTGCGGTGTTTGACCAAAGTATCCAGCGAAGCTTTAAGGAAATTCACGTTGTCTATAAAGCGAAGGCTTATCCCGCTGTTTAACCTCTTGATCGTCATACTTTGAAAACGCTCGGCATTCCGACCGATTAGGTCTACCTGACCCTTAAACATGTGCACTGCGGGTACGAGAAGATGCATGTCGTACCCTTCTAGACTGTGGAATACGACTGGGATGGTTCTGTTTTCTCGAGCGTTGAGATTACATTTCGAGTGAGCCGGTCCTCTACATTTTCCGCTAATATGACAGTGATCCCTAACTTTAGTGTTGGGGTCGCCTTTCGAAACCAAAAAGGGGAAGGGTTTTCCGCAATAGTGAGTTTGGCTTCTTCATAACTGACCTGTTCGGCTGGGGAAAGATTGAGGGGTAGTATCCTTTTCAACAACTCGTTATAATGTCGCGCTTCTTTCTTCATGCGTTTATAAAAAACGTCCACCGCATCTTCTCCCAAGTAGTAATATCGATGAACGATCACCCCGTTCTAACCGATCACGACGTAACCGAAGCTGCAAGGTGCGTGTCGATGAATTCGGGTGGTCGAGCTCGTCGATGGTCCCGGTTGAGCGGTGTGGATGGGCAGGAGTAGACACTCGAAGTCGGCATAGATGATCCGAGGAAAGGGGTTTTGACGGTTAAAATGTCGAAATTCGAGAAAGTTTTCTCCTCCAGCTTTAAATCGGAGAGCTTGCGCAGGATTGATTTTGACGCATTCGTTTCGGTGAACTAAAAGCATCCACTCCATTCCAAATCCTGCGAAACAGTTTCGGCAATAGTATTTGGCGTTAGTCCCCGAGCCTCGATATCGTAAAAATGTAGCAATGTCCGTAATGCCGCAGTAATGGGAGTTGTCCGCGTCACTCAACGAAAGAAGGTCGATGGGTAGTCCGTCGTAGTTCTTGGAAACTCTGAGCGGGTACAATCCCTCGTCATGGTTAAAACCGACGATGTTGATCGAAAGATCGTTCAGCTTTTCAAACTTTTCAATTTCCTCGAACTTGGTCAGGTAAGAGAGAGAGCTGTGTCGAGCATGTCTTCGATCCCTTCGTAATCTTCGGGGTTAGTGCTGTCTAACCCCAAACCCGTAGAGTATATAAAACATTTTGAATCGTTTAGATTTTGAACGTTTACCCCCGATTTCGCCTTGGCCTCGAGTTTTCTAGGGAGTGGAATATACGACGAAGCTCGCATCGGTCGATACTCCGCCACTCTGATGATCAAGTTGGTGATTCGTTATATAGCCCAACCACTTCCTTCCCTGGCATAAACGTCGATGGATTCTTGAATTTTACGGAATGCTTCGTCCAATATAGCGGGAATGTCGTTCAGGTTGTATAATTCCGAATATCTGGACCAAAAACCAGTTTCCGATAATGTCTCGTTTCTAAAAAATTCTATTCCCAAATAAAGCTGCACCTTACAATTAACCATCTGCTCCAGACAACTTACTAGCAGATTTTGCAAAGCCATGCGTGCAGACAGGAAGAAGCGAAGTGGATCACCAAATTCTTCCGACAGTGGCATTTCGTATCTTCGGTGACAAAGTCCATGCGTTCGTGAAAGGCAGTGATTGTTGAAATAATTGGGTAAATCGTCTACGAAACAAGCGCATTCTTCCCAGTCAGAGGGGTGATTCGAACGTAGATGGTTTCGCAGCAGATGCTGTGTACGGAAAGTTTCTCAGCAATAAATGCAGGTGAAAACGGTTTTAATGTCCATTTCTGAAACGAGAAATCCGTTTTTAAATAACGAGGAATAAAAATATACGGTACAACTTTAAATTTTTATATTTTTTTTAAAAGAAATATTGAGGAACAAAAATGTTTTATCCTTTTTTTTATATTGAGGAACAAAAAGTTGGAAGGATGGGGAAAAAAATTTCTTGAACCGTTTATTTTAGACCGATAATATATATTTTTTTTAAAAGAAATATTGAGGAACAAAAATGTTTTATCCTTTTTTAGTCTTCTGTACGCCGTAACCGGCGAGAAGACTATTGCAATGACTTTGTCCGTCCGTCCGTCGCTTTTTTCAACTTCGCAACAGTACCAGATATTGACGACCATTGTTTACAAGGTCCATTGTTTAATAGACTGCTTCGACGCGTCCATTGTTTACAACGTCAAGTTTAATTGACAGCTTCGACGTACCTAAATTAAATAATGACAGCAGTTGTAGTGCATGATAGAGGTGTGCGCCTCAACATTGGAAGTGGAGGAACCGTACAGAAGACCAGTGCGACTAGGCAGTCGCTGTAGCCGCTTGTTTTATATTGAGGAACAAAAAGTTGGAAAGATGGGAAAAAAAATTTCTTGACTAGTTCATTTTAGACCAATAATATTAGAAGTTTGAGTGCTTAAGAGGATAAACTGCTAATATTATCCGTCCAACTATTAAATTTTGAATCATATCCCTTCCACTTAACGAAATAGATCATTTTTCCATCTGTATCTTTCTTTCGTCTTAATACTTTCTCCACTAAAAATAAATTGGGAACGAGAGTTTTTTGAATTTCTTGTTCGTAGAAACCTCCGAGCATCGGTTCGTTCAATTCGTCTTTTAATAGATAAGTAACGGGTTCGGTTTTTTGTACTTTACGGATCGTGAAAACGTCGTTAGTAAAATTTTGTAAATACCCTTTATCAAAAATTTTCTTAACTTTAGATTTTTTGACTTTATTTCCTACGACAAATTTGGGTTTTTTCAACGATTGTTTCGGTTTAATTTTCAGTGACGATTCGTGACGTTTGGTTACTTCCCTCGGTTTTAGTTTAGTTGCGGAGTGAACTGTGTCATTGTACCGTGACCATCAATAATGTGTACCCATTGATAGTTCCCCTGCTTGGTGAATTGTTTCCACATGCAAGTTTTCAGCGTTCTGTTGAAACGTTCTACAACACTCGCTTTCTTCTGATGTTGATGTTGTGACGCTTAAGGAGCGCTTTAAAGTTTTTATTGTAAAATTCACTACCTAAATCAACTTGTAAATTTTTAGGGGGTGTCGTTCCTTCGAGAATCTTCTTAAAAGCTTCCGTAACAACTACACCGGATTTTGATTTAAGGGGAATGGCCCAAGAAAACTTGGACATGACGTTAATGCAAGTCAGTAGGTAATTAAATCCTTTATTAACGTTAGAGTAAGGTATCATTTCCACCAAGTCCGCTTGCCAGAGATCATTCAGACTCCGCACAATCACTTTCCGCCTCGGAAAATGTTTCCGCGTCAGTTTGTGGAGCTCGTTTACGAGTTGATCCATTTCGTTTTTTTTTATTCCCATTCCGAACTTGAGCTTCTTCCCCATGATTTTTTTAACGATCGCAGCGGCTAATTTTTTTCTCCAAGAGGTCGGAGGATCCTTACGTACTTTTCGAGCTTTAGATATAAGAATTTCATCGGCGACGTGCCGTTCGTTTAAATTTGAACTTTTTGAGTAGGCGATGTCGTGTTCTTTACACGCCTCATCCACTTTATTTATTCCAGGATCCCCTCTAGCTATTATCTGATTTAGTTTTGTTCCTGGTCCGCAATATTGATATCCGGGTAAATGTACTTCTACCGGTCAATGGTCTACGATTTTATTTACGATTCCTTTCCCAGACTTGATGAAGGAAGCTCTTTTCGTTCCGCACACTTCGCAAAAGTAGACTTCCATACTTCTGTTATTTTTCGATGTAATAATAGTAGGAGATTCGGGCCGGTTAGGCGTCGATAGTTTACATTTCACACAATACTTCATCTTGGCCTCTTTTTTATTATACAAAACTTTTTTTATCGTAAACCTAAATTCTGATAAGCGTTCTTTTTTTCTCTAGCTGTGATGACCCTTCGTTGTATCAATTCCGATAAAATTTCTGTCATTTCGTTCCTGTGACCGTCGTGACCCGCTTGGGTTGACCCGTACAAAAGCCTCATTCTTTCGACCAGATCGTTAGGATCGTCGTAGTACCTGTAATCCACCCTGCTCCCGGTTTTTTTACCATACCAGTTCCCTTTTTCTTCGTTTTCATATCCTCCCAGATAAGACCGATTATCGACACGTACTTAGCACTACGATTCGACTTAGGTTTTCGAGTGCTCGGATCGTTGTTTTGGTAGATAGCGTGAGTGTTTTTTAAAAGAGAAGCGTAACTCGCCTTGACTTCGGGAGCGTACGACGGTTCCTTCAAATCCTTAAAAACCAGTAAACTCCAAAGTCCTCGTCTTCCCGCATACTGATTACCACCGACCACTATGTCGTTCTCGAATATTTTTACGGGTTTATTAGCGATGCTCATTTCTCCAGTTTTCATGTCGTATTGCAGTCTAAAGACAGGATCGGTCTCTTTGGGATTTTCGAAAAATTTCGTCAGTAAATATTTTGCCGTTTGGCCTATGACTTGTCCAGGTAACAGACTATCCAAAGATCTGAGGGTTGGGAAATTTAGAAGTTCTGGAGGCGTCGACACACGTCTGTTTTGTATTGCCGAAAGTGTGGGGGTGACTTTCAAACCCGTACTGATAGATGTTTATTCGGTTCGCGTAGTTGGAGTCGAGTATTCGAAAAGATTGGGATCTCGCGCTATCGGAGTTGAATGCTCGACGGAAGGTTCAAACTTCTCCGTCTCGTTCCCCGTGGTTTCCCACTCTTCATCATCTTCATCTTCGGATTTATAAGTTTTTTTCATGGGAGTAATAATTCGTATACGTTTTAGTCGTTTTCTCGTTGGAAAACCGGCAATCGCAGGACTCGCTACGGGCGGTGGTGGATTTACAACGGTAGGTTTCAAAGTACTAACGACGGGTTTAAATAATTCTTGTAAAGATTCTTCTTGATCTCGTTCGTCCAAACTTTGATTCAAAAAATTTTCCCTTAAACGTTTTTTGAGATTTACTATTTCACGTTTCTTTTCCATGTTATCTTTTTTCTTTCTTTTGTCATCAAAAGAAAATGTACGTTTATAACGTCCCTCGTTTAACGTTTTGTCGATCGATAAAAACCCATACGGATCGTCCCAACACGTTCTACACAACGTTTTAAACTCCGGAAATTTCTTGTCAGGACCGACGTGATTTTCGTACAAATGTTTCAGGTTTAAATCGTCCATGGGAAATACGATTAATAATTTGGCGTTATCTCTAACCACTTGTTTGGGTATTCTGGTGTAAGACGGCCTTGAGCGAAGTAACTTTCTATGTTTTTTTGTTTGTCTAAAAGAACATTGTCAAAAACCACGAAATTACGAAACTTGGTGTCCAATTCCTCGGGAGGAATTAAATCGTTTTGAGAATCGTGAAAACTCGCAATCTCCCGCTCTACGATTACCTCAATTTCGGAAAATATAGACTGTAAAGCTTGGTATTTAGCTTGACACAGAGTTTTGCTGTACACGTATAATTTGTCGTAATCCAACCATCCTTCGTTACATATAAAATTAAACAGTAAGTTCATCTTTCCGCAGTTTACCAGTCCTATAATCAGGCATCTGATGTTTGAAGGAAGAAATGGATGATTTTTGGGTTTCTTGATCGGCACGAAGAAATCGTAATTTTGAATATCCATCGTTTTTTTCTTATTCAGAAATCAAACTCATAAAGTCTTTATCCGAAAACTTTTCGTTGAATGTATTAGATTCGACGACTCCGTAATCTACGTTTCACCAAAGTTTTACGGTTCTGGGAGCGTCGTTGCTGATGTACACGGAGTTAATTTTACCACTAACTTCCAACAAGGACATACTTCCACACGGAGCCAAGTTAAACCACAGTTTTTCTATAACGTTTTTGTTAAGTTTTCCTTAGTTTTGTGGATGTTGTTGTACACCCACGTTCTGAGACACAACGGCTTATCAGACTCACCGTCTGCCTTTTGACAAAATGGGTGGCAGGTGGAAGCTGGGTGCGAGTAATTGGGGTAACTGAACATCGTCAAAGAAACGGGTTTCTGTTCATCGGTTTCAATTTCTAATTTTTCGCAGATGGAATCTTTGTTCAAAATGGGAGAACCTATTCCTTTTAAATCCTCGATAAGACGTACTTTACTCCATTTTTTAAATTCGTCGCATTTTCCATCTTAACTTCTAGAGAATTTAATTGCAACATACTCGAAAGATATTCGTACCAGGTAGAATGAGACATTTCTTTTTCCTTTTGTTTATATATGAAAAAAAAAATCGTCAAAATGCCGGTTACTAAATTTGGACAGTCTTTGAAACGAATGCAAAGAGATGTGAAAGGGGTTCCGGGTATAGGATTTATATTAGACCTGAACCATGATTATGACATGCAGAATAAGCGACTGACTAAAGTCGGGGGTGCTACAGAACCCGAAGATGTCGTAATTTATTCCCAATTTACCAAATTAGAAAACAAAGTAAAAAAATTTAAAGCCGACGTAGGATTGAAGAAAGATACGGATGGACATTTTAACGCTGAAAAGAAACGTATTGAAGATCTCGAAACTCCCTCGCAATCTAAGGATGCAGCGACTAAGGATTACGTCGATTCAAAAACTGTATCGGACATGCGAATGAATCGCTTAACTAATCTAGCTGCTGGTATAGATCCCGAAGATGCGGTGACTTATTCTCAGTTGATAGATGTAAAAAATTTAAAAACTACGTTGGAGGAAAGTTCCGATGGTCAACTCGACGGGAAAGATAGACGAATCAAGGATCTGGCACCCCCCGCACAATCTGAAGATGCGGCGAATAAAGAATACGTCGACGCGAAGCTTCTCGCTTCTCGTCATAAACGAAGTGGAAACCAAACTCGGTTACGCTTTAAAGGAAGGTCCCGATGGACTGCTCGAAGCAAAAAATAAACGAATAAAGGACCTCGCATCCCCCGCACATTCTAAGGATGCCACGAATAAAGAATACGTCGACGTGAAGCTTCTCGTCATAAACGAATTAGAAACCAAACTTGACAATGCCTTGATTATGGACTCTCGCAAAATATTCGACGCAAAAAATAAACGAATCGGTAACCTCATGAACCCCGAAAAACCTTCAGAAGCTGTTACTAGAGAATTTCTCTTCGAGACTATTAGAGAAGGGTACCGCATAAATACACTTCACTTGGCGTTGAACGAGGATGAGGGTGAGCGTTCGGTACTCGATGCGCAACAGAGACGAATCAAGAATCTCGCATCACCCACACAATCTAAGGATGTCGCGAATAAAGAATACGTCGACGCGAAGCTTCTCGGTATAAATGAATTAGAAACCAAACTTGACAATGCCTTGATCATGGACTATCGCGACATATTCGACGCAAAAAATAAATGAATCAGTAACCTGGCGAGCCCCGAAAGCCCTTCGGAAGCTGTTAATAGAGACTATTTCTTTGAGGTTATTAGAAATGCCTACGAAATAGACAAACTTCAAACGGTGTTGAACGAGGACGAGGATGGGGTACTCGATGCAAAAAATAGACGAATCAAATTTACGCTCCCTCCAACCGCGGAACACGACTTGGCTACTAAGGGTTACGCCGATAGTCGAATGGTTACTTTAAACGTAGAAAAAAACTCACACCAGACGCGGAGGAAGCCAAGAATCATTTTGACAACGTCAGTTTTGTGATGGAAAGCAATATAAATCCACGTATCGACTATATAGTTACTTTTCGCAGAACTAGTCCTTACCCTAAAGGTCACTTTTTCACGTGTAACAATAACTATCCTCGCCAATACTACTTATCAACATCCGGTTGGTATATCCTGGGAATGAGTATAACAAGTAGCAGAGACCAAATACCTATTTTAAACCCTGCAGATATAAAGATACGGTGTTTAATAACTGGGTTTTTAGATTTGTCGAAACGTGTACCCAAAGACAAAGGATTTCAAGTTTATCTCGATCTTGAGAAACTTCTGCAACCATCAACTTTAAGTATAACGGAAGGTGAACGAAGGTCACGTGATTTATATAATGGCTGATACGGCAAGCACGGAGGATAAAGATTACCAGATAGATATATACCTAACCAAGACTCGTTGTATAGCATGGTCAAAGCAGAAACCATATGCCAATCCAAACGAAGCAAAATGGGGATAAGCGAGTTAAAGAGCTAACCGTCTTAAAATATCTTCGTAATCATATCCCTTGCACGAGAAACTTAGAAAAAATAAACAGAAATGACCGCACAATGTTTGATTAAAATTTTGCACCCTGTCATAACGGGACCCAAATACTCCGAAATGGATGTTGGTGGCTCTAGGTTGTCGAAATAACAGGGTATGTCAGTAACTGTCGAGTAAGCCACCCAATGACTTCCGTTTCCATCGTGAAAATTTTCGAGATTAACGATGCCGCATTCGCCACGAGGTTTAGGTTTTCACGGCAGACGATCCTTGCTAAAAGTACCTCTGTATTTAGGAATTTTCAAAACTTTGACTAATCTGTTTAAATCGAGATTCGTTAACGGTATAGTAAAATCGATCAGACCTTCACTGGCCTTAGAAAGAGGCCTCTGCTACGATTAGCTTTTTTTTTCTTTTTACGTTTCAGCCCCGAACCATCCATCTTCTTGTTATGTCTCACCATTTCTTCCATTACCTTAGCATCGTTCTGGCTCTTTTTAACTGCAACTGCGATACTGGCGGCACCTCCGGCTAGGCCACCTACACCGGCTAAGATGGGTCCCAGCAATGCCAACAATAGTAAAAACCCACCTCGTTTTGCGACCTTTTTTCTTTTCACCGCGCTCAGTTTTTTTCCGATTTTACTTGTTTTCAATTTTTGTTTCGCTATCTCCCTTTTTTTAATAAATCATTTCAACTTTGCCTTTATCCAATTTCAAACTCATTTTTCTATCACCGATCAACAGCGCGTGGCACGTCGTGTTAGCTGGAACTGCAGCGTTAAATTTCAACTATACTTGCATGTCGACTATGCCGGACTGAAGTCTCTCCGATTGCTTGGAACAGTCCAAAACCACTATAGGATACGTCTTTTTAAACTGCACCGAATCGATACACAAGTCCCCGACAACGTACAAAGCGCGTCTAAACTCTTGAGCCATTCTATACAGGATCGAGTATTCTCCAGTAGCGTATTTTACGTTCAAGACCAAGAACGGGCAACGTTCGGAATTTAAAGTTACGTGAGCGTCTTGAAGACTGCAGTGATCGAATACGGCTGGATTTTTCGTTTGTGCATCTTTTCTATTAGTCTGAAGAGTTAGAATAACCCACCTCGGTGTTTCAATTGCCGAAGTAGTAAGCACGCGCCATGTAAAACTAGTACTCTGAGGAAGTTCGCAACTATCATATTGCCAGTGCCTAAAACCCAAGTCCACGTTCATTCCACCTTCTATGTAACTAAAAAGCCTGAGTTTTTGTTCGTCGGATGTGGTTACGTGCGGTACGTGCCACGAAACGCTACTCAATTCGAGTTTCCCAACGGCTGTTGCAGCTGCCCTGAATACAGCATCGTCATTGCTCGCCCTAGACAACGTTAGGACATGCTTGGCACCGTACAGCACCTTGTCATAAGTTTCGAAAAAATCCCATGTAGTGTTTTAAGGGAATGGCGAATGAGAAGCTTCCTTTAGGAGTCGTTTCCTTCACGATGATGGAATGCCGTAATTTTAATCCAATGTTATCGTTCAAACTGGCTGCGGAAGATTCTGCCGCATCTAACGCCCAGCAGTTCCCCAGCAACGACACTTGATCGGTCGAACCGTACGTAAGGAGACCTTTCATGAAAGTCCCATAACCGGGATAATTTAACTCGTCCACTAGCTTATCCCCCAAGTGATATTTAATGCTGGAAAACAGGTACATGGAACCATTATTGATGAGAGACACTACGTCCGCATCGGCAAAACTAGAACCGTCGGCATTCAGTAACCTGCCTTTAATCAGAAGATAACTATTCGCAACGTGTAGGAACAAATCCTGGTTTTCGATTACGATTCTAATTTCCGAATTGACGTTGTTTAGATTGGGTCCTACTATTGGATTATATTCGTGAAATGCATAGCTCTCCACGGAAGAATCTTGCTGTAAAGATTCGTTTATATCGAGGTAATGTTCCGCTAAACTCATCTTCTCGCTCTCGTTATATATTTGATAAATGCTGCGTTTTTTGCCCTTAATTGATTATTATCTACGACGAATCCTTTTCCAATTATTCTTTTTTTTCTTTCGAATACTAACATTCTTTTTTTTAATACGTACAAAATTATTTTTTAGACCTCATATGAAGTCTGACGGTAAGGGTTTCCCCGTTTAAATTTATCATTTTATTATCTTGAGAAGTTAACCAAATATGAATATTACGAATCTTGTCGGTAGTAACGGGAAGGTAAATTATATTTTGAGGGAAAATTATCATCTAATAACCCGGTGGCACTCCCGGATAAAAAGCGTATATGCAAGGTTGAGTGTCGTCATTCACGTAGGAAGACCCGATTATGTTGGTACGAACGAAAATTGTATTGACCCCCATTATATCCACGGATTTTTGACCTTGCTGAGTTTTAGTATAAGTTTCCCGAAGGAACCCTAGAACAGTTCCTAAATTATTATCTCCCAGAAACGAAACGCCGTAAAGCGGATTATTTATAACCAAATTAGTTTTTACAGTATTATGGTTCGGTTTTAAAACGATGGCATTTTTTTCGTGACCACTTCCTTCCAAAGTAGACTGTACAAAATTATTCAAGTCCGAAATTTCGTAAGCGGCGGGAACGACAAGCACCTCGATCCAATTCGCTCCACCGTCGATGGTGTACAAAAATGCGTTATTGTCAACGTGCACGTTGAAAATACTGTAGTACGTATCCAAGGAGACGAGCGCCATTTCGAACTCTTTTTTAGGGTCTATGTATATAGGAGTTTTTAAATTGCAACTCAGTTCGGCACTTATTCCCGTTAAAATTATTGAACTCGAATCCATGCTTCTTTTTTGTTATTAATTTAAAAATATCATTAAAAAGAGTTAACTTTTTGTTTATTTCAAAATTTTTGATCCCAGGGGATGCTAAATAGTATACCCGGTCCTACTGGGTGCTAAATAGTATACCTGATCCTAGGGGGTGCTACACCCGGTTGTGGAGGGTGCTAAATAGTACACCTGGACCTAGAGGGTGCTAAATACGACACCTGGACCTAGAGGGTGCTAAGTAGTCTGGCTAAGCCATTAATACGTGAACGGAGCCTAAAAATGTTCAAAATATACACTAAGGTTGTAAACCAAAAAAGAAATGTTCGCTGAAAATCACGACGGTTGTTACCAGTTTTTTAAAAAAATAACGCAGCCATCCTATCAATTCAACAACGCTGGGACAACCAATTTCTTATCCTTAAAAAAACGTGTGAAACATACATTAAGGTTCTAATCTATAAAAGAAAAGCTTCCACTCGCTGCAGCAACCAGTTTTAAAAAAAATATCGCATAGGCCTAAGAAATGCGGTCTTATAGCTGTGTTGACAAGATAACATTGCTTTTGACTGACACTTTAATCCAATGCGCCCTGCAGCTGGCTAAACTGATTAATTACTTTTTAAATAACTTTAGAAACATAAAATAGTCAAGTAGTTGTACTTTACTTACCACAAAACTTGAGAAACTTGCAAATAACTTTATCGACAAACAACCATATGTCAGCTTTGCAGCAGCTGTTACACAGTACACGCGTCAGCCTACTTTCATTCACCTTGTATGACTGAAGCAGGAAGTAAAAAATTATTGTCCTGGATTACTGCTAATTCCGTTTATAGCTCACTCCCTGTATAGCTTGCGTGTGAAGCTATTTTCCCACCATCCTCCAGATCGATGAAAACGAAAAAAAAGGTAACAAAAAGCACTTTCCTGCAGATCTATGAAAACCGGAACCCCCACTTTGATCACGTGACGTCAATAACCAAACGTCATGGGTAACGTATCATGGAGGTAGCAAAAGGATGCAAAAAAGTAGCAATAGGCACTTTCCCACCATCCTCATATTGATGAAAACTAAAAAAGTGGGGGTCCCTCCAAATTGACAAAAAAAAGTAGCAAAAGACACTTTTCCACCATCCTACAAATTGAGAACGAAAAAAAAGGTAGCAAAAGACACTTTACCACCATCCTACAGATTGAGAACGAAAAAAAAGGTAGCAAATGACACTTTTCCACCATCCTCCAGATCGATGAAAACCGGAAGTGACATCCCCACTTTTCATCACCAGACCGGAAGTGACGTCCCCACTTTAATCACGTGACCGGAAGTGGGGGTAATGACGTCACTTTCGTCCGGGGATGGATGTATGTATGTACAACTCAATCGTATTCTTACTCTACTCGCGGAATGAGCGAACGAAGCAAGCGACTCCACTAGTTCTACATTAAGGATGTATGATGCGCGTGTTTGTTTGTGTGTTTGTACCTCTACTTCTCTGGAACCAAAGCATGTACAAAGATGGGAGTAGGACCAAACGAAAAATAATTAAATTGCGCACAGTATAGGCCTATTTTCATCGCTGTAACTTGATATTATCACCTTCAAAAACGCGAAAAACCCTGAAAACATAACGTCAAAGTTTTTTTTTAAACCCTCATGATGTTTGTTTATGACGTCATAGTTTGTTCATGCAAACCTCCTCGAGCGAAGAGAGATGATCTCTCACCTTCGTAGGAGATTACATCTGACGTTCTGCAGATATTTCTCCAAGTGAGGGATCATCAGAAAGTGAAGTGATAAGATGCCCATGAAAAAATCTGTACTGAGCAGGACGTAAAGAACAGGAAATGTTTGCACTGATTGAATGAGCGAAGCGAACGAAAATCAGCGTTTTTGTCATCAGAAACATCGCTTTTCTGATAAATTACTTGATCTTTTTGCTTCGAAAGATGCAAATGTTGGAATGATTTATGGTTATCATTTGTTTATGCAGTGAAGCATTACGAAAAACGCGTACTGCACTCTGACCATTTGCTGGATCGTTTTAGACGTGGAATATCTGTCAGCAGTACAAGAGTTGCAGCATGAAATTTCCTCGAGAGTAGTGAGACGACGCGAATGAGCGAAAAACCCTGGCAAAAGATGCACGGACGACGTATTTTGCAACACACCACATCTTAAAATTAGTTTTATCTAGACACACACTCGTGCCAAGTTATGCAGCAATCATCACAACAAACATCACATCAATTCAATTGTCGAGGTTGTAAACCATTGTAGCGCGGCACCATAGCGTCAGTGTCTTATACATCTTGAAGCATAGTTGGGCACATTTCAGGTACTTGGGGAAAAATAATAATGCGGTACAAAAGATTAAATTGTGTTGAAATCAAGAGCAATGACCCACCTGACAAAAATTAACTCGTGTAGGAATGCCAGCTAAGCTGCTTTCAATGCAAAATCTTACCCTCAATAACGTTGAAAATGTGTAACTAGCTACTACCTAGCTACTAGCTAGCTAATTCTAGTCCGCTCATCCCCATGTTAATTTCCATAAAGTGATTATTCATCGATACCGATATAACGGGAAGACTTCCAGCTATGAAATTGGACGAATGGCTTCAGTACGATACGCACTCCGCACCCCTTATGGGGGGGGGGGGGGTTTGAGGCTTAATGGCGCGTCGACAGTAGTGGTAAAATACGATATTCGGTTACACATATATACCCCCACTTCCGGTCACGTGATAAAAGTGGGGGTAATGATGCACTTCCGATCATCTGTTGAAAAGTGGGGTTCCATTTTTCGTCAATCTGGAGGACGGTGGAAAAGTGCATTTTACTATCTGTTTTCCGGCTTTCGTCGATGTGGAGGACGGTGGGAAAGTACTATGATGTCACTTCCGGTCACGTGATCAAAGTGGGGGTATTGATGCACTTCAGATCACAAGTCTCTTCCATTTTTTTCGTCAATCTGGAGAAGGGTGGAAAAGTGCTTTTTACTATCTTTTTCCAGCTTTCGGCGATCTGAAGAAGGGTGGGAAAGTACTTTTTGCTTCCTCCTATGATGTCACTTCCGGTCATGTGATCAGTGTGGGGTAATGATGCACTTCAGTTCACATGATGAAAAGTGGGGTCGTCACTTCCGGTTTTTTGTCAATCTAGAGGAAGGTGACCTTTTTTCGTTTTTTTTGTTATTTTGGAGAGGATGCCTTTTTCTACCTTTTTTAGGTCACAAACATACATATTCCCAGTCATGAGATCAAAAATGGGGGTGTCACTTCCGGTGGGTAACGAAAAGTGGGGGTCCTGTTTTTCATCGATCTGAAGGATGGTAGGAAAGTGCCATTTGCTACCATATTTTCGTTTTCATCAATCTGGGGGATGGTGGGAAAGTGCCTCTCGGTAATTTTCTTCATTTTCATCGATCTGGAGGATGGTGGGGAAAGTGTCTTTCAGTACCTTTTTTCATTATTAAAAATAAATAACAAAAAAAGAAAAAGCATGGATTCCAGTTCAATAATTTTAACGGGAATAGGTGGCGAACTGAGCTGCAATTTAAAAACGCCCATATACCTAGACCCTAAAAAAGAGTATGAAATGGCGCTCGTCTCCTTGGATACGTACTACAGTATTTTCAACGTGCACGCTGACAATAACGAATTTTTTTACACCATCGATGGTGGAGCGAATTGGATCGAGGTGAGAGTCGTTCCCGGCGCTTACGAAATTTCGGACTTGAATAATTTTATACAGTCTACTTTGGAAGGAAGTGGTCACGAAAAAAATGCCATCGTTTTAGAACCGAATCACAATACTTTAAAAACAAATTTGGTTATAAATAATCCGCTCTACGGCGTTTCCTTTCTGGGGGATAATAATTTAGGAACTGTTCTAGGATTCCTTCAGGGAACTTATACTAAAACTCAGCAAGGTCAAAAATCCGTGGATATAATGGGGCTCAATACAATTTTCGTTCATACCAACATAATCGGGTCTTCCTACGTGAATGACGATACTCAACCTTGCATATACGCTTTTTATCCGGGAGTGCCGCCGGGTTATAAGATGATAATATCCCCTCAAAATTTAATTTACCTTCCCGTAACTACCGACAAGATTCGTAATATTCGTATTTGGTTAACTTCTCAAGATAACGAAATGATAAATTTAAACGGGGAAACTCATACCGTCAGACTTCATCTGAGGTCTAAAAAATAATTTTGTACATATTAAAAAAAGAATGTTAGTATTCGAAAGAAAAAAAAAGAATAATTGGAAAAGGATTCGTCGTAGATAATAATCAATTAAGGGGAAAAAACGCAGCATTCATCAAATTTATAACGAGAGCGAGAAGATGAGTTTAACGGAACATTACCTCGACATAAACGAATCTTTACAACAAGATTCTTCCGTGGAGAGTTACGCATTTCATGAATATAATCCGATAGTAGGAACCAATCTAAACAACGTCAATTCGGAAATTAGAATCGTAATCGAAAACCAGGATTTGTTCCTACA
>JAHWFP010058640.1:0-58622 GCA_023313725.1 Lithobius niger
GGGGGGGCGGGGGAATGACAGTTATTCGGTAGCGGGGAATTATCGTGGGGGGATGACAATTGTTCGGAAGCGGGGATTGTCATGGGGGGATATCAATTATTCGACAATGGCAACTCTTCAGTTGGGAAGGTGGGACTGAGAAATTATGGAGTCAGTGGTGGGAGGGAAGAACATACTTCCCCAACTGGAGACAAATAATACATTATAAGCTTAGTAATTAATACACAGAACGGCATTTTGGAAATGCAGGGCTTGCTAGCAACTGCCGCCAGCCCAATCATAATGTGACATGAAAAAACCAACAAATCACAACACAAAAATTTCTGAGGACATGAGACTATCCTCAGAAAGTTACATGTTTTTTTTTTAACTTAGTATTTTTTGAAGCATTTTCCGCCTTTATAAATAATTTTTGAACAAGGTTTTGTTTTTATCCACGTTACAAGAACATAAACAATTATTTTCTAGTTTTCCCACTCTTTCAGGCAACTAATGCAATCCAAGAACGGGAAAAATGGGTATTCGGCTGCATAATTTATCAATGATTATGTCACAGTTTTACGTCGATAGCATTCCATACATATATGAAACGTCATTTTTGCTCAGATTTCTGAATGCACGGATCTGACGAGCGTTGGAACTGATATCCAGCCCTTCTTTATTAACATGCCTCGTCTCATTTAACACCCGTTCTGCGTTCGAATCCGATTAGAGTAGGTATGATTTTTCAAACAACACCTGCATATTATGGTATTTTGTTGTTTAATTTTAAATTAGTAACACTTTTTTAATGAGGAAAAGGATTTAATTCCTAGATATTGGATGACAATCACGTTTACAGATTTTATTTATCTTTCAATCAGCCAACCTTAAAATATTGCTCCAAAGTGCAAAAATATATTTTAGATGATTTTGGCTCCACACTTCGCTAGACAATTCGATTCTCTTTCATTAGAAACAAGATTGACACTATTCCGATGGAAAATAACTGAGAAAAGGTGGAAATAAGATCGTAACTGAATTACGTTGTAGACGCTAACGCCATCTAGTAGTCAGAATTGTGATAACCAAAGGGGTTGCACTCCCTCTTAACTCTAGAAATCGTTTCCTACATTGAATTTGGGTTTCTTCAACAACAATTTATTACTAGTTCATTTCAACAACGGTTCATGACGCTTGGTTATTTTCATCGGTTCAAGTTTTGTGGTGGAATGAACCGTGTATTTGGAAATTACCTCGTCGATAATGCTTATCCACTCGTAATTCCCCTGCCTAGTGAATCTTTTCCACACTCAAGATTTCAGCTTTCTATTGAAATGTTCTACCACGCTCGCTTTCTTCTCAGAGTACGTAAAGTACATATTGATGTTATGATGCTTAAGTATGGTCTTGATGCTTATATTGTAGAACTCGCTGCCTAAATTGACTTGTAAATTTTTAGGGGGGTAACTCCATCGAGTATTTTCTTGAAAGCTTCGGTAACATTTATACCGGACTTAGGTTTAAGCGGAACAACCCAAGCGAACTTTGACGTGACGTTAATGCAGGTTAGTAGGTAGTTAAACTCTTTGTTGTTTAGGTTAGCGTAAGGTATCATTTCCACCAAGTCACCATGCCATAGATCGTTCAGGCTCAGTACAATCACTTTACGTCTGAGAAAAATTTTTTGTGTTGGTTTGTGAATTTCTTTTACGAATTGATCCATTTTTTTAGTTCCCATTCCAAACTTTAGTTTTGTTTTCATGATTTTCTTCATGATCGAAGCGGCTAGTTTTTCCCTCCTAGCCAGAGAAGGATCGTCTCTCACTCTTTGAGGTTTGGAAATTAGAACTTTATCTGCGGCGTGCAGATATTTTAAGTCTGCACTCTCGGAGTAAGCTATTTTGTGTTCTTTGCACGCTTCATCTAGTTTATTAATTCCTGGATCTCCTCGAGCCAATCTTTTTTCCAGTTTGGTTCCCAGGCCGCAGTATTAGTAGCCTGGTAAATGTATTTCGAGCAGTAACGTATCTATGATTTTGTTTACGATTCCTTTCCCAGACTTGATAAAGGTAGCTCTTTTCGTCTCACACACCTCGCAAAATACAACTTCCATCTGTAGTTCACACTTTATGGTTATAATGACGAACGGTTCAGTGCCAGTTAGAAGTGCGACGTTTACATTTGACGCATTACATCATCTTGATATTTTTTTCTTTCCATGGTTCTTTATATACGATTTTTTTTATCCTAAACCTAACCTTTGATAAGCCACCTTTTTCTCCTAAGCAGTTATTTGTTTTTACTGTATTTCTGATTAAATTTCGACCATCTCGTTTCTATGTCTGTCGTGGCCGTCCAAAGCAGATTTATACAAAAGCCTGAGTCTCTTTATCAAGTCGTTAGGATCGTCGTAATATTTGTAATTGACTCTGCTCGAAAGACCTGCTTTTTTAACCATCTCTGTCCATTTTTTACTTGATTACATGTCCTTCCAAATTGACACAATAATCGTTGTGTACTTGGTGCTACGATTAGAATTGGGTTTACGAGTATCTGGGTCGTTGTTGTGGAAAATAGCGTCAGTATTTTTTAACGTGATCGCACAAGTTACTTTAACTTCTGGTGCATAGGAGGTTACTTTCAAATCTTTAAACACTAGCAAGTTCCAAATCCTGCGGCTCCATGCATACTGCTTCCCCTCGACCACTATATCCATTCTCAAAATTTTAAACACTACTACCAAAGGTCAGCTCACCGTAATGCTGGGTCAATGCCCATGGGATTTTCGAAAAACTTTATCAAGAAAAATTTTGCTGTTTGACCAAGATTATGTCCAGGTAACAAACTATCGAGGGACTTTAGAGTAGCTAGGTTAGGAACTTCAGGCGGGGTAGAAATGTTTTTAGCTTGTAGCATGGAATATGTGGGGATGAGTTTAAGACCGGTGCTTATAGTTGCGTATTCAGTTTTAGAAGGAATCTCGGGAGGAATTAACATTATATGCCCTAGAGCTGGAGTAGAATATTCGGCAAACTGTAATTGAAAGGGGTGTCAATTACACTAGGAATACAGCTTCAGAAGGGGACGGTGATAAACCCAATGCTTTATAGTCATTCTCATCAGTTTCTTCCTCTTTGGAAGCTTTAATCGGTGCTGTTTGCGTGTGCCGCGCAAGAGTTTTTACACCACCGACGGATGTTGGTTTTATAGCACCAACTGTCAGTTTCAGAGTGATTACTACCGGTTAAAAAAATTTTGTAGTGATTCTTCTTGCTCTCTCTCTCGCCCATACGTTGATTTAAAAAATCTTTTTGTTAAAGGTCTTTTGAGTTTTGCGATTTCTCATTTTGTCTCCAATCTTTTGTTTATAGGTAAGAACGAACATTTATATCTTCCCTCGTTTGAAGTTTTGTTAATAGATAAAAACCCTTAAGGCTTTTTCCAACAATTATTTTGACACAACGTTTTAAAGTCCAAAATTTCATGTCAGGCCAACGTGATTCTTGTAAACGTGTTTTAAATTTGACTCACCCACGGGGAAAATGATTAATAAATTTGCATTGTCTCCGACTAGTTGTATAGAAATTCTTGTGTAGGACTGACTGCAATAAAAAAAACATCGGCGTTTGAATGTCGCCTATGAGTAAAGTAACGTTCGATCTTTTTTGTTTGTCAAAAAGGCAATCATCTTAAAATAAGGTTTCGAAAGTTTGGGTCCAGTTCATCAGGCAGAAATAAATCTAAGAATTGTGAAAAAATGCGACATTCCTTCCAATGTTTTCGTCAAGTTCGGCAAATATAGACTGCAAAGCTTTGTACTTTGAATGATAAAGTTTTTCTGAAAATAAATAACCAACCGGTCGTAGTCGAGCCATCTTTCATTACAGATGAAATTAAACAATAAGTTAGTTTTTTCCACAATTTGTGGGAATTCCATACACACAGAACTGAGATAATTGAATACAGTCAAGGATCCGGGTTTTTGTTCATCAAACTCGATATTTAGTATTTTTACAGATATATCCCTTAAGATTTTCAACAGTTTTTGAGTTTCCGGGTCGCTGGGCAAAATCCAACCTTCATATTTTGATTTTTCGTCCGAAACGGGAGCCCCCAAACCTTTTAAATCTTGAAACTGTTTGGACGGAGACAAGGAAAACTTTACATCGTAGTTAATTATAATAATAATAGACAAATTCTGCTCACCAATGGGGCATGGACAACAGAAGGGTAGCGAAGGCAACCACTTAGACTGTGCCAGAATTTAAAAGGTAAAAGCAACCACAGCACCACTGATACACTCTTTTCAAAAAAGCAGACAAGTTCACAACGTTCAACCTCCTCCGGAATACATCCACCAAAGGAGCGGACACGATCTCCCCAGGGAAGTAGTTCCATGGAGCTACGACCCTGTTGGTGAAGAAACATTTGCGGCAGTCAGAATTACACCGGAAGCCCCTCAGCCTCAAGGAGTGTCCACGAGTAAATTTCACTTCGTTCAGGTCGAAAAATGGTAGATCAATGGGAATCAAACTATGAATGATCTTGTAGTCGAGGATCAGATCTGCTTTTAGGCATCTCAGCTCCAAAGACTCCAATCAGAGCACCCTCAACCGGGTTCCGGGTGAAAGTTTGGTCAGCCCGCTCATCGAACACGTAAACGACCTCTGAACCTACTCCACTCTGTCAATGTATTGTAATAACCAAGTCGACCACACCTGGCTCGCGTACTCCAACAAGGGGCGAACGTACACCTTGAAAGCTCAAACCAAAGTATGTCTGTTAGAAGAAAAAAAGCATCTTCTAAAAATAGCAAGTCTTTGGAATGCAGATTGACAATATACCCACAGTGTAGTGTCGACTTACGATCAGGATTAAGAAGGATGCCGAGATCACGTTGGAGTACGACTGTTTTTAACTCAGTAGTATCCATATAATACTAATGATGGGGATTATTCTTTCCAATATGAAAGACACAACTCTTAGTTTTAGCAAGGGGGAGTTGCCATTGGATAGACCACCAAGTTACGAAGATTACCTGAGAAGCCAGAAAAGAGCAAGCATTTTTAGAAACCACTTCGGTTCCGACCTTCAAGTCGTCTGCAAACTTAAACTTTGGCAAACTTTTTAAACTTTATAGTAATAATAATAATAATAATAATAATAATTTATTTCAATAGCAAATTACAAACAAATTGCAATCCTCGAAGCTGTAATACACCTTGTGTCAGTTTATACATGGCACATCTTATTCACAGTATATGCTATTATTCACAACACTTGGCCCTGGTTTTATTTTATAGGTTTATTTAACGAATTTGCAATGGGTATGTAATATTTATTACCTTGTTAGTTGCCAGCTGTTAAAATGTATGTTTCTTTTGTCATGGTATTTTTTTATTTTTATCTTGAAGTCTTTTAAATTGTTGTACTCCAACATATCTTTTGGCAATTCATTAAAAATACATGGTATATAATAAGTTCTGCTTCTTTTCCCCTACCTATTATTCCATGTTGGTTGTAAAAATGTAATTGCAATGTATAAAAACTATCATGGTATCATCTGCAAATAAAAATATTTCTGTTTTTTCAAGATTTCCTGATATATCATTTGTGGATATTAAATTGTTAGTGGCCCTAGTACAGAGCCTTGTGGTACTCCAAATTTTGTTTAAAATAAGTTGCTGTTTAGGCCCTGTAGCAGTACTGTTGTATTCCTATTACCTAAATAGCTTGTTAGAATATTATAAATTTCCCTCTGAATCCTAACCGTTTCTATTATTCTAATAATATGTTTTTATCAAATGAGTCAAATTCCTTTTGTAAGTCTACTAGCACTACACCAACATACTTCCCTTCGTCTAATGCTTTTGTAATTGTATCATTCAAGTCTATTAGCAAGTTAGTTGTACCTGTACCCTTATTTTTTGTATATTCATATTGGCTTTCATTTAATTTTATTTTATCTAAAAATTGTCTTATTTTATTTGCAAAAATATTTCTATCATTTTAGCAATTGTAGAGAGAGTAATCTCTTTTAAGTATCTCTTTTGGTTTTACATCATAGTCTTCTTTAGTAAAAATCATTATTCCACCTCTTTTAGTGGGCTCTATTGTTATGTTTTTTTTCATGGCCCTCTATATTGTACATATCAGTTTATTCTTCTTTTTATGTTTACTTCTGCCATTTTTATTACATCCCATTTAACCTTAATTTCTAGTAATTCCCAATTCCTCCTTAAACTTATTATACTATTGCTATATAAAATTTTTAAACTTTTACAGTCACTAGGTTTTAATTTTTTTTCTTCAATTTTTTTCCATCTTCAAAAACAATAATGACGAACTTATTCTGTGAGTGTTAAACCCATCAAATCCTCTTCTCCACGTATAATTTTTTACTTCTTGTTCATTTTTATTTCTTCTTATCATTATCTGTCTGTTATTGAACCAGACGTACTTGTAGTCATTGTCCTTTCCATAACAGACTTTTGTTGTAAGGCGTCATATTTATATTTAAATACACTCTTTTTCTGTTACCATTCTTGTAAACATCGTCGTTTGTCACAACTTTTCTTTTTTGGTCTAACCACATGGTCCTACAACCCCTATGTTTAAACTACAGTAGTAGCACACTCGGTTTTTCCTTATTTTTGTTGGGTACGATGTGTTACATCTATTTGGTCATCTCAAAATCCTTGGATATGGAAGTTTTTCACTAATCTGTGGACTACATCTTGGAGATCTTCTTTCTCTAGCCAATCCAGTTGACTTATTTCTAAGTTTCTATTATGCTAGTGATGTTCTTTTTCCTTTGACTCTCTTTTCATTGTCTCCACAGTTTGTTCTACTATTTTATTTTTCACGTCTGTTTTCTAATAGTTGTATTTTTTCTTCCATATTCGTAATTTGTTTCTTCATTTCACCATTTTCTTTCTTCAAATCCTTCTGTTCCTGACTAATAAATTCAACCGTTTTAATAGCTCTTTAATTGTTTCATATTCTTTGATTATTTTATTAATTTTTTTCTCCATTCTGTAAATGTTCTCCTTCATAGTCGTCTCTGCTTGCAATTTTTCTCCATCTTTTTCTTGCGGTTGTTATCTTGCTGCAATTGTTGTGTTTCCTTCCAAGTTCTGGTTATAAATATTTTCATCCTCTTCATTATCTGTCACTCTCTCCACGTCACGTTCTGTTTCTGAATGTGTTCTTTGTTTCCGGCACCTTGCACATTTCCATTCTTCCTTTTTTTTCACTCTTTGCTTTCCATGTTTTTTGCAGAATTCCTGCACATAAAGTGGTATTTTGCTGTCCAGAATCCACATTTTGCCCAGTCTCCTTGATTCCTTAATTTATCTTCGCATTCGCCGCATCTAGACATTTTTCATTCAATTTTGGTTCATTTGAGTCAGTTGGTGTAATTTTGGAGCAAATGGTTTCAATCCGGGTTAACACTTTTTGCACTTTTTCAATATGATCACATTTTCAAATGCACTAAATTCGTCAGTGTCAATATTTTCTACAATACTCGTTTTTCATTTTTACCTCTAATGTTTTTGTCTTAATTTGATACTTTTTGCTGCTTCCCACTGACCAGAAGTAGCTGTTATTGTTCCTTGTGTTCTTATGTTTTAGTTTGTCCTCTCATTATCTTGTTACTTTCCGGAAAAAAAAAACATTCTAACCATTGCTTCCAGCCTTCCTCTCAACGACCTGGCATGGGCGGCCATGATGAATAATAATAATTATAATAATAATGTTTGTGTAAGGGGTGCGAAAATGATAGGCCCTCCCCTCTCCCCAGAGTAAATTAAGCACGATAGGGAAAAAATGAAAGTACTGATAGGTAGTCCATTTTATTGTGGGTTTAGACTTACAAGCTCAATATGCAGTGTTAACTCCATTGGCGTCACGAACAGATTGAAGACGAGAAGGGTAGGAAGGCAAAAGTGACTCAAAAAGATGTGTATTGGTTACAGCTGTGTTGTTATTTTGTAGTAACTCCAAAACCATCAATGTGGTTATCATGAAACTTGGTGTCCGGATGGGGCTCGTCCCCAAGCGCGTTTTAAGCCCAACCACAAGTCCATGCGCACCCTGTGAGCGGAGCTATTAAAAAAAACCACGCGACAGATTCCCCTGGAAGATGCAGCACACTCAAAATTAGCGTTGAACTCCTATTTACGGAAGCACAGCATCGATGTGCTCATCCATCTTAGTAGGACTAAATCGAGTTGCTACAGGTTCTGAAAGCATCCATTTTCAACATTGTCTTTCAAGATGGATCCAAAATTTTCATACACATTCAGAAAATGGGAGTTTAAGACGAAGCTTTTTGACTCATTTTTGTCTTTCTACCAGCTCTCCTCAATCTGTTTGTGATGCCAATTGAGTGAACACTGAATATTGAGCTTGTAAGTCTAAACCCACAATAAATCGGCTACTTATCGGTACTTTCATTTTTTCCTATCATGCTTAGCTTACTCTAGGGAGGGGGGGACCTATCATTGTTTGGCACCCTGTAGAGACCCAAACACAGGAACTAGAAGGGATGTGAGGTCCGCTAACACCAGTCCCGAATTTAAGATGGGTAGAAAATTCAATAGTTTAGAATGACTTCAAATTCCATGTCTAGAGCCCTAATGAACCTTAAGGAACCTTAAGGAACTTACTCGGGTCAACAGATTTCAGTCTGTGTTTAAAAACCTGCAGGGAAGTCGAGCAAACAACCTCCTTCGGTAATGATGGGTGAAGAATGGTTAGCAGGTAACTTTCAAAAATCAGAATTCTGTGTAAAGGAACTTTTAGTGCTTGGTTTTTTGGTCACAGATGAAGGCGTAAAAGCTAACCCTGCTAAAGTACTTGTTTTGCAGTCTTGGCCAGTACCTAAGACTGTCAAGGAAGTGCGGAAGTTCATAAGGCCTTGCATTTTGGTTCAGACTTTTTATTTTTCAATTTGCCTCACGCTCGAGTGCCCTTATGGACATACTGCGTACCTGTGCTGATAAACAAAAACAATTCACGTGGGGTCAGCGAGAGGATGAGTCATTTAATGAATAGTTGCACCAATTTTGGTACATCCACATCCTAACAATGGATTTTATTCAGCCATGCAAGTGCCTCAGGTATTGGCTCAATTTTAGGCCAGAATGGACCAGATGACGATGAATGTGTCACCATGGACATGGTGTCACGGAAGTTGTCTGCAGCAGAAAAAAATTATATTTCTGAACGCGAAATGATGGGCGTTATTTTTGGTTTAAAAAAATGGCGCCACCTCATGGTTTGTGTGACTGACCACTATCCTTTAAGTCTAATGGACGTCAAGAAAAACACTAGGGGGCGAATCGCTCGCTGGTTAGTATTCTTGTCATCCTTAGATGCAAAGCTAGTGTTTCAGATGGGCCGCTTGAATGGTCCTGCCGACAGTTGATCACGGTTGTATGAAAACGATGCAGTATCTGACGAGGTCCGCATGAATTCGCCCCTTGTTGAAGTTAAAGTACCGAATTTCAAAAACCCCATTTATTTGTTCAATAACGATTGCTTCAAGTGTAGCGTAGAAGTTGAGCAGGTGACTGTGGCAGCGATAGTGGCAGAAACACTCAAGGTCGAATTTATGGCAACATTATCATTAGCTCTAAAAGGGAAACCTTAGAAAGCCAAATCTGCTGCAATACAACGATTTGTAGACAAATATCTCGACAAATGTATCTTTGACCAAGAATCGGGTGTAATATATTACGAACTTGCTGATGACCCCTCTGAGTCCTCTAATCTAAAAATGTTTATACCTCGTGCATTGCAGAGGAATGTGTTGGAGCTACAATAGCCCACTACCGGGAGGTCATTACGGCGCCAGAAAGACGTTGGTACGTATTAAAAAACTAATGTACTTTCCCAGGATGAGTAAGATAACCCATAGGTTCGTATGTCGTTCGTGCCAAATGCATAAAGGCCACGGCTCATGAACCCTAGGAACTGTTAGGACCATTCCTTTAACACACCCTTTCCACACAATTCATTTAGATTGGAAACAAGGTTTGCCAGTGACCAAGAGTCCCATTAAGAACCGGAATATACTCGTGATCAGTGATTTGTTTACGGGCTATTTACTTTGCTTCACCCTGTAGGAAATATTTGACTCAAACGCTTGTAACGTTGTTAATAAACCGGGTGTGCCCAATATTCGGAATTCCTTGCCGAGTGGTCAGCGATAACGGGGCCTCGCTGGTCTTGGATATTTCCCGAGAATTCTGCAGACGTTTTGGAATCAAACAGGCAGTAACAACACTTTATCACCCTGCGTCCAACAGTCCAACCGTGCTCCATTGCAAGAAGCTGGGTCAGATGGTCGCGCAATTTTGCGAAGGCAATCCCAGGGATTGGGATGAAAAACTTCCAATGTTTATGCTTTCCATTAACAGCTCAATTGATTCAAGGACTGGTTACACCCCCGCGTTCCCTAATTTTGGTAGAGAGCTGGACATTGGAGTGGAACCCCCATCCCCCAGGCCTTGGATCGACTCTTACCCTTATGGGCTGTGACGCTAACATCAAACCTACGGAAGACCATAGCTCGAGTATGTCGCTTACACGCCAATCAGACCGGGCGTATGAATATACCAAGCTTAATGCCAAAATCCCAGAACCTTTGGAATTCGCCAAAGGTGACCGAATTTCGGTAAAATCTCATTTTCTATCTGACAAGACAAGCTTTTTTGCACGAAAATTGCAACCGAAGTTTGTAGGGCCTTACCTAGTAGCAGAAAAAATCTCGCCACAGGTTTACAAAGTGCGTGAAGAAGCTACTGGCTTACTTCAGAAAGATTACCAACATATTTCTAATCTGCGGCCTGTCATTGACGAGATTCCTGGAGAATTTGGTCAAATGCAGCAAATTCCATGATTTGGCAAACTGGCAGATACTGCGACTTTATTTTGTCAAAATCTATTTAATTTCGCCAGTCCAGGTGGTTTTTAAAACAAGGTAAAACTGAAATATCTAGGTTGGCCAATTGTTAAAGTTCAAGGTTTAGTTACATTAAAATTGATTTTATTTATTTTTATACACTTTCATTTGCATGGTTTATTTATTTAGTCTACAAAATTTGATACTCATCATCATGTGTGGTCTGGCCAAACACCAGTATAAACTAACACAACACGTTTAGAGCCCCAAACCTTCCATTTCAAGAAAAACCCACCCATTAACTTCAGCAGAGTGAATAAAATTATGTTAGCTTAGTTAATTTTAATACCTGAAAATATGGGCGTTTTCCAGCATAATGCGTAAGTTCAAGGAGGCCATAGATCGATGTCAACTCTCGCTAAAAACTCTTGAATTTGCACATGAGCAGTATGAAATGTTAAAAAAGCCATACTTTCAAATTCTATGTTGGCACAAAGAAACGTTTGGGACTTAAGTGTTAACTCGCGCTAATCTGGTCAATGTGTCAACTAGTTGGTTGAAATTTTGAAATAAATGCTCAACCGTGTCCGATTTGCAAACAATTTGCGACTTGCTTTAAATCGCGGCAAATAAATTGCAAACATAAATCAGGACTTGCGTTAAATCCCGCCTATTTTGAAATGTTGTTTAAGACTGCGTTAAATTGCGCTGGACAACTTTGGCCAATAAACAAAAACGTTGCTTCTAATAAGCACTCACGTCAAAAAAAAAGGGCCAGCATATTCCTTTTTTTGCCCTTAATATGAATTTCGCTGCATTACAAAGCATTTTGTAAGAAAATTTGGTAAAATTGACGCGATAGCCTATGAGAAACAAGGAATTTATTTTGGAAGGGACAAAGAGCATTTGTTTAATTTTATGTCTGGCTAAAATGACGTCGTCGCTTGAGACTTAGTTTAATTGCTGAAGACTATTGGACGCCTCTTCTTAACAGATAGGTTCATCAGTTTGACTTTAAGTTAGCGGCCTAAATATGAGATCGCATAGGGTACCCTAACTATTCATGTTTTGATAACACCCTTACTAAAACAAATAACCAAGTTTTGAATTTGAACATAGTTATGACCCGTTTTATTTGTACATTTTGTCCCGGGCAGAGTAGTTTTTGTTTCCTGTTCCGGGACAAATACCTCCCAGTCTGGATTTGATGCAGGAGGATTCGCCAATTAATATCACCAAGCAATTTAATAAGGAGGGCCGAATTTGCGTGTCCACCGGTGACGGACTGTACCGACGGTAAGCGGCTGTATAGCCATTGAAGCCGACTGATTGTGAAACAGCACTCATAGCCAGCATGAAATGCAGGGAAGCCCAGTTCGGATCCGTACTCACTTATCGGTGACAGTAAATGGATTCTAGAAACCCTGCTGGTTACCCATCCCCCCCTAATTTGGTCAAAACGTAAATACTTTTGCTATGTTTGGCGAAATTGACTAATCCCGTTTATGACTGAGAAGCTGTAAAAATTTGAATTATCCCTTTAACCCTAGCTGTTTACAATTTTATAAAAATGCAGTGATTATCCTTTGCAACTGATTAACGATTTTCCCATTGACAGCGTTTTTCTATAGAACTGAAATTTTTTTTTCTCTGACATAATGACGTAAATTCTGACGAAATTTATTAAGTGTTTTATGGTGTAATTTTAAACGAACGCCACAGAAGGTATTGAAATTGTTTTACAAAAAAATGAACTGAAATAAAAATTCGCTACTTAAAGTGGCCAGTCAACTCTATGCGCTCCTTAACTAAACTTATCTGATCACATGTATGCACTCAGGGACAAAATGACCAAACCTGGAATACTATTTTGTTTTAAATGGTGTTGTGTTGTGTAATTTTCATGCGGTTGTGTAAATTGAATCCCTGTTTCATTTTCAAGCATATCTATCCTTAAGTTTGCCATGCACTTTTAACATAGTGTCAAAAATTTAATATTCTGATTATAATGCTTTATAAGATCCACGCGGCATAGCCCTACCGCGGCCTCGCATGACATTATGGGTAATTTGCATTTCTTTGCCTAAAGCTAAACTATTTTTAAATTTTAATTGCTACTTCTGGTGAGCACCGCACACTCAACTTAGCTGTGGTCCAGTCATTCTATCCCCTATCCGTCCTTGCCAACGGAAAACATTTATCACACTGTTTTCGCACAAAAAAACTTTTGTCCATTTGATTTATTAATCTTCTCCACCTGAAATTCTTTTTTTGGACATGGTACGCACCCTGGAAACTTGGCAATGGTTTTCCGGAGGATGGCCCCTGTAACAGAAATCTAAGGTGGTTCAAAAAATGTAATAACATGTTTCATGTACAGTATTGGACAATGATATTTAGACAGAAAAATGTTAGCTTCTCTGCTACGCTCTTTTACGGATTTCTTTCTCCAGGGCGTGAATGGTTGCGACAGTTCGATTGTTTTAAAGTATTGGTTTCAGAAATGTCGACTATGCATATTTCATGTTGCAGGTTAGATAATGATAAACTGTAACGACGAATAATTACGACATTAAGTCCGTTTTAGCTGTTGGACATTCTAGGATGACGAGTCCGCTTCTCGCGTACGGATAGACATGTTCGAAATATGTAATGACTTGCAGACTGAGTTTTAATAATTTAGTCTGGATAGGACAAGGCTTTGTGCGGTTTAAACATTGGCGTAGTAATGCACTTTTGTCCTTCGTGGGTGTAAGAAAATAGTGTTAATGGGAACTAACATTGGGAACTAACATTCACCGACAAAAAGCAATCTGCAAATGATAATTCCGGAAACATTGGGGTTAGTTTTCGTTTTTCCTTTAATTATTGACAGAACCAGCGGCGGAATCACTGACGAGGTGAAGGAGGAGGCTGGGGGCAATCCCCTCCTCAAACCAACCAAAAATAAAAATAAAAAAGGGATTGGGGGCTTGCATATTCGTTGAAGTCAAATTCACAACACGCAAGTTGATATTGGAAACTTTTTGTACGACTTTGAATTGTTCCATGTTTTGTGACCCGATTGGCAAAAAACGTTCAGTTCCAAACTTTAACTTTGATTCCTAAGCCGACGATATATACTGAGGCACCCTCTTAATGGGAGTGGGCACGGAATACAAGGTCACAAAAACATCAGCAAGGTCGGTATTCGTTCAGTTTCTTACAGTTTCTTAATAATAATGTAAATCTTCAATTCAACTTCATTCAACTTACAGTTAGAACTAGCGCGGTATCTGATCGCTTCGAACCTCTAACTTTCTTTCTTGATTAATGAAAATATTCAACTCAGGAGCTGCATTTCACCGCGCGTCCCGTTAGGGAGGGGGTTGAGTTGGGACGGAGGGGGGTGTTTCTCGTGGGGAGAATAAACATTGTAAAACCTCTACTAACCACAACTGCCGGCAACACACTGCCAGAAAATGAAACTCCGAATGTGGATTAGACTAAAGTAAAGACTGAAAAAAAGTCAAAGGAAAAAAGATGCCGCGAAAAAAAAGGCTACGGAAATAACCGAAGGAAAATGTTTACTGTTTTTTTTAATAGGTTGGGTTGAGGGGGGGGGGGAGGCCGGATTGAGGCTTAATGGCATGTCGACAACTAGGTCATTAGTGCCAACCTCAGTCACAGTGCAGTAGTCCGTGTTGTTACTGCACCACGCATTAGAGATACTAATCAAACCTAGGTTAGGTAAGAAATTTCACTAGGCAACGGTGTTTTCTTTTGGCTATTTTCCTCGGATTGTTTTCCTTCGGCTATTTCCTGCAGATATCGCTGACGTTTTTTTTTTTTTTTTTTTGATTTCGCAGCATTTCCCGTCCACTGGCTGTCTACTGTCCATTCCTTTATCCCTGGACTTTCGTTCTGCGGATATCTTTCTCTTTGGTTTTTTTTTTTTGGTTTTTTTTTTCTTTCATTGGTTGTTTTTTCTAGGTTTCTTTTCCCTATAGGCTTAACACGGTTTTTTTTATTCCTAAATTCAACGTTTCTTGAATGCATTTCTTTAAAATAAAACCGCAAAATTGACTTTCAAATCGACTTTAAAATAAAATCAATTTTAAAACTGTAGCTCTATTTATATTTTTAGCTAAATGGAGTAATACTTTTAAAATCAATTGAATACTTTACAGATAGGTTTTGTCACGCATAATGCTACTTTTTTTCCTGAGACTGTAAACTGGCCACCACATTTTCTTGGCCTATCCAGATTCCATAATTAGAGATTTGCAGTTTGTGTGCTTGACTGATTCATTCTGTGTTCAAAAAAATTTTTTTTTTTAAGTTGCAATAGCATACACCGCATTGTATTTATTTTTCGGTTATTAATATTCGTTTATTGAATTTAACAACTTCGTAATATTTAAGAAATTCCCATAACCAGGCATGATTAATCGATGTAGACTTGTAGTTGCCCCTTCTCAACTGTTTAAATTTCATTGTCCACTACTGTACAGTCGTCAACACTTCCAACTTTATTTTCGTGGGCACCATTCTTGCAGCAACATCACTCATTGTTGGATGCTAACAACGAAAATGTGTGCCAGAAGCTTATAACCGCTAACCACTGGACGTCACAGATAGGCAGACCATTGTTGTATTCGCGATGTGGGGCTTGCATTCTCTCGTAATAAAATTGAATTGAATTAAAACGTATGTATGTTGTATGTTTTTATTACTATTGTTTTGTAATTGGGTGTATGGCATTTGGCCACGGCCCTCGTCAAATATATTCAAATTCAAATGTATGAGTGATCTAGACACACGCTAGTGTGTCACCACCACACGGAAAGGCTGCCACTAACAGACAGTCTTTCAACTATAACGAAATTATACCTGATTTCAGCTTACTGGTGTAAATTTCCCATGAGGTAGACATCTTTGCAAATCGTTGGAATCGGGTGTTTTGGGTCCAGTAACGAAGAAAACTATAACATTAAAGTGTGGGAACGTGTCCTTTATTTAAAAAAAGTACCCTCAATAACGTTGATTTGTGTTACTGGCCATAGTTAGTAGCTACGAGCTAGCTAAGGACGGGGCTCCCATGTTAATTTTCATACGGTATAAAGCCACGTCTACAGGTAGTTAGGGAAAGTTCGCATGTCTAAATTTTGACACATAGGTAAAGAACAGTATTGGGAAGTATCTTTTTCTAAAATGGGGGTTGCAGCGAAAATCACGTGACCATGAAGTAGGGCGTAAATGCAAAATTATTATTGTAACCATTGTTTGTATTGTCATTCAACGGTGTATTACAACATGCTTAAGTGTTATACGCGCATCGTTTTATTTTTTAAATGTAAAAATAAATTTTGGTTTCAAAGAGGCGGTTCACAGAAACAACAAATCCCACTGACAGACTGTGAGTCTTTCATTGCAAGAAGAGTTGGAAACAAAATACAGATCGTGAGCACATGGTCTAATTAAGTAGAAAAAAATAATAATTTTGAAAAAAAATCTGTTTTAGCAATGTGTCAAGTTTGCTGGTTAGTCTGGACACGTGATGTGTGGCGCCGCTAAGTAGACGATCAGCGAAGTAGATGAGAGTAATTGTGATTGACTGAGCAATTCCACCTTCATTGCGTAGCTAACCTTAAGGTCGGAAGGAGCAACTGAGGCTGAGGGGGGAGGGGCGATGCGCTGATTGAGTGAGCGAAGCAAACTAAAATTAGCGTTAACTTTGTAAGGCAGTTTGCTTAAACTTGAGATTGAAAAAATTGGCCATGTGAAGAATGAATATACAATAAACCAAACTGTGTCAACTTGGCTGATGTAACGGCTAATTGGGCAATGGGAAAGTAAAAATTATGATTGAGAAAAAAAAGACACAAAATTCTTCCAGAAAAAAGATTTAGTGACGATATGACCTTTTGTACATTCACAGGTCTATAAAAGTTATGATATCCACCCAAAATCAAAGCTTGTATAAGAGAAGCCGCCAAGTTACCATTCAATGTTAGCATTCAATCAGGGAAAGGCCACCAATGTTAATCCTATTAGTCATGTTAATAATACTTAGAACATTAAATGAAGACTTGAAGAAAATTGCATCCCTACGTTGCAGGAACAACAACAGAATGCCAATTCTACTAACTTCTTTAAAATACGCTACCTTATAGGACTAGGGAGCTTCTCCTCGCCCCCCCCCCCCCCTTAATACAGGAGGCTATTGTTTCGAAGATAATCTTTCGAAGTTTGTAATTAATTCTTAATGAAAACTGCATTTCTAAGCTGCAGGAAAAGGTTTCAAATTCATGCTGATATCTTTAGATAGGCTAGCTTACAGTGCCCCACTGTGGACCCCCCCCCCCTAGACACAGACACTTCAAGAGGCGCTTGTTTCAAATAAGTAAGCTGCCGGAAAACGTTTTAAATTCACGCAGGTTCTATAAATACTCTACCTTTGGTACTTCTCCGCCCCTCCCGTCCCGTCTCCCCCTTCCCCCGTCCTACCGAGGCTGCCCGAGGAAGAATCATCATACTCTTGGATCCTCTCCCCCCCCCCCCCCAATAAAAAAAAAACAAAAAACACACACACCAGGCCAAATTAAACATGGTATGGTGAATTACCGGAACTTGCCAAGATTTAATTTATTTAAAAAAAATTGATGTTCTTTAAACGTGAATATTTGGCTGGATTAGCTCATATTTTTTACAGCCAAAACTTACGGCCAAAGGTCACACAGTAGTGTTTTGTCATAATAGCTACAAAAAAATAATGAAAATGTCACCAAATCACAGTACTGTCTATTATACATCCATACATGCGCTGTGATTAGTTCCCGCGGTATTAGGTGGCTGCATGATCTGAGCATATACACGGACGGTTTCCCGTTGATTTCAGGTAAAAACCTAAGTATTGTTTTCCCTACTATTCTACCCAGATGTTTTCGAGTTATTACATATTAACACGTGTTTGTCGCTTGGTCAAGTATTTTTGCTACTTTGTATTTAAATTTAACAAAATAGAAAAAAAAATTGCGGCCGTTATACGTTTCCAAAATAACACACACACAGACAGACCGACAGACAGACTAACAGGCAAACAAAATCCAATTTAAGTCCAGCATTCGGCTTCGCTCGCTCAAGCAATAATTGTATATAATTCTCGTATATGTTGTGGGCTAAGTATTATTTTAATTATTTTGTACTGCAAGACAGTTAGAGCAGAATTAGGTTTATTTACTTATTTCCTTTTTATTTTACTGTGTTTATTAATTTAATTCAGTGTGTATTGTGTAAGAAATAAGGTAGCTTTCGGTTTCATAATTTTGTCATTAGATGGTGCTGCTATACGCTGCTTACAAAATCCATCATGTTTTGATACTCAAAAACGTTCGGTAGTAATATAGTAGACATTATCTACGAAGGCTGCATTTGGTAATTTTTACCAATTTTGTTTATTTTCCTGGAATTTGGGCTTCCTCCTCCCCTTCCCCCGTGAATCCAGCATTCTCTCAAGTTGATTCCTCGAGTTATTTGTTTATCTTACCATTGTATACAACCTTACACAAGCCTGTAATAGCCTATACTAGCAAAGTATATAAAAAACACAAGCTATAAGCTAACAATGACAAGTGAACAAGTGGCTTGTGTTTTCTTCTATACTTTCCAAGTTACCTTATCATTTTTTTTTCAAACTAGCAAGCTTTTTCAAAGGGTTTTAGCGAGCTTTAACCATTTCTGGTCATCTGCCCGACGAAGCCCGTACGGCTAAGCAAGCAAGCTCTGTCATATCTTAAACAATGAGAAAACGAAACAATGCATGACTCCCGTCAATCGAGTACTTAAGTCTGGCCTAACAATAGAAGTTGTTGCAAATAAAACTCGCAGCCCACGAAAATAAAGTTGGAAGTGTTGACGACTGTACATGATGTACGAAAAACATTTATTTAAGCAAGTCATTAAAAATTTTTATGGCTGCGCGCATTTAATTCTTCTCAAAGAATTATTCCCTCCAACTATCTCCAACTATAGTTAACGTCGGGAGCTGCCTGTGTCCCGTAAAAATTAGGCCATAATTATGATCCTAATTTAAAAAAATATATATAGAGTGGAATGTCACAATACAAACCTGTGGCCTTGTGATTGCTGAATGCTAATGGTAGCCTACAAAAAAAGCAAAGCTGTAGCAACAAGCATATCATGTTCCGTAATCAAACAAATGCCGTAGAAAAAAAATATGCAGCAATGTTTGTTTACAAAATTTTCAGGAAAATTAATCTAGGGTAATTCTTTACTTGTGAATCAATTTTGGCGCGATTCAAGTTTATTATTCCATCCTAACAAGCTTTGTAAAACAGGACTACAAAGCCATTAAATATTCCCACTGACTTTTGTGTTTAGTTCTAGCTAAACCCGTCCCCTCCCTCCCGTCCTGCAACTCTGCTGAATTGCATCCTGATTAGGTAAGCTACGTTGGCTTGCAGGGTCAGTTGACTCTGCCCGAGTAGCTGGATTGCCACTCCTCAGAGGCCAAAGCAGATGACACCCCCCAAAAAAATCGCCCTGTAGAATCTGTTATGTTTTTATAATAACGTACAAACCGAGAATTTGCAACCTTGCATTCTTTTTTTTTTAAGGTCAAGGGTAACTATTGACTAAGAAAAACAGCAACAAATTATCATACACAGATAACCTAAAAAACCTTACATTAGGAAAATTTGCGAAAAATCCATGTATTGAATGATGCATTTAATGCCCATAAAAAAAAGAATGCGTAGACATAAAAAAACTGAAGCACACACGATTTTCGTGGCCACAAATTTTGATACATAGCCTATTAGTTTTAAATTTCAATAAATGAACTTGAAATAAAGAATAATTGTTACGAAACTAAGATTAGAAAAACCAAGTTGTAAATAACTGTAACCCTTAGAATCTACAATAATAATAATTAAAAAAAAACATGGATGTAAATTGTACCTTGCCCCAACTGTAGCCTAATAATAATTAGGAAAATACAAGTTTGCCACCCGATTTATTGGAGCACACCTCTGTATAATAATTTCCATTAAAAAAAATGTGCGAATTTTCCTACGATTAAATTATTAGCAAATTAAAATTTGTGTAATACGAATTTTTGATACCATTATTAGTAACTGACAATACTGTACCTAACGCACTTTGATAGGACCCGGCCAAAACCAAACTCGCCATTTTGCCTCGGCCAAAACCACGAATAGGCAAAAATAATCCACTTCCATTTACCAATATATTACATAAAAAAATAAAACATCCCACTGTAAAAACTGTCTAAATAGTTCCCTGAAACATTTAACATTAGCAATGATAAACTTATGAGTTAAGATTTCACCTTGAAACCAATATACTTACAATTATTTGGTTGAATTTGTCAGCTAGCTAGCAAGGCTGGCCGACGAAGGGATGCTTTCTTCTTCATAGATCGACGTGATGACGTCAGAACTTGTTCGAGTTGGCAACAATCGCATGATGTCTTGCGTTGATTGTTATTCGTCAATCGCTGTTAAATTTCAGTCGTTACCAATCTGGATACGCTAACGTGGTTTATCTTAGTCTACTGCTTCACGATTTCTGCAACACGAACTTTTGACTAATAATAGCGCTGATTTTTATCAAGTTTCGTTAAATTTAATCTTAACAATTAGCAGTTTGGGTATATTTCTACCAAAAGATTGGAATTTTTTAAATGGAAAGTCTTGTCTGGCCAAACTGATCAAAACAGTTTGAGTTTTAGAACATTTAAATGTACACGACCGTGGTTTATTGCTTGTGATACGTTGAACTCGGCGTGATGGGTCAAAAATGAGGACTAATGGGATCATTTTACAATCTTGATTCTGTCCGCGGCTTCAATGTTAATGGGGTATTATCTAGACCCTCTCAAAACATTTTATTTCTTAAAAAATTGAGCGCCGACGCTTAAGAATTTCGCACGCTTGAGTTCGTATTAAAACGCTGTCTTAAGTTTTAACAAACCCTAGGTGTTTTGTACCTTATACGTACCAATAACAGACCGAAGCCTAGGTGGAGCAATAGCACGACATTATAATATAAGTTGTTATGGTATCATCGCCACATTTATGGCTAAAGGATATTAAGATTGTTTTTGTTTTTGCAGCTACTGTTTCTTTTCTTTTTATTCGGTTATGAAAGTGTAAATTTTGTATTTTAAATGTTTTTAATAATTTGTTCTCGTTTAATGTGACATCGAGAGAATAGCGGCGCACGAAGTCGCGACCTTGGAATTTTTCCGGGGAGAGGGAGCATTCTGTAGTGACCATTTTGAGTGCCGACGCTTAAGAATTGAGCGCCGACGCTTAAGAATTTCGCACGCTTGAGTTCGTATTAAAACGCTGTCTTAAGTTTTAACAAACCCTAGGTGTTTTGTACCTTATACGTACCAATAACAGACCGAAGCCTAGGTGAAGCAATAGCACGACATTAGAATATAAGTTGTTATGGTATCATCGCCACATTTATGGCTAAAGGATATTAAGATTGTTTTTGTTTTTGCAGCTACTGTTTCTTTTCTTTTTATTCGGTTATGAAAGTGTAAATTTTGTATTTTAAATGTTTTTAATAATTTGTTCTCGTTTAATGTGACATCGAGAGAATAGCGGCGCACGAAGTCGCGACCTTGGAATTTTTCCGGGGAGAGGGAGCATTCTGTAGTGACCATTTTGGTGTCCATATATTATTGGCCAACACCACTACCTTAATCAGCCTTACGCCCAAGATTGTGTCCAACAATCTGCTCTGCCTCCAAGATAACGTTGTAATTGTCAAACAACAATTAATTGTCACTGTAAAGAAATTCCAATGTTAACAATGTAAGAGCCATTCATTGCCTTGGCGACGAATTGTACTGCTCGAGGCCCAATGTAAATATTCCCATTCCGATCCTCCAATTCAACCTGTGATGCAGCCGATGGTTTATCATCCTGCTACATTTCGGTAAATATTAATTAGAATTATTTCCCCCAACTTTCTCTTCTCCCCAGTCCTCCCAGCTTAAGTCACGTCATGTCCCCCTAACTTTCATTAATTTCACACCCATCTCATTAAGATTAGGAAGGAGGGGTCTTTGTCAACTAGGGCGAGCATTCTGTATTCCATCATGTAAACTGAACCATAAAACTTCCATCCGCAAAGCCAATCCGATTTGATCATTTACTTCACGTCAATTTCAATCTACCCAAAACCAAAACTACCTTCAAAGGCCGACCGTTTTTGGAAACTTGGCGGTTTTTTCTACCAGTTTTGGTTTTGGGTGGATATCACAACTCTGATAGGACTGTGAACGTACAGTATCGGACATTAAATTTTACCCACTTCTAAAGGCGCAGCAGTTTGTATCTCATCGCCTAACTGTTTCTGGTGCAACAATAGCTTAAACGCTCAGTGAACTATTGTTTATGGTTCGAACAAGTTGGTGAGCTGATGCTACTTCATTGTTGCATTAACGGTTCATCACAAAGAACAAATAGCCAGTGAAAACACATACGGCGCGTGCATTGGTATTGTTGTTTCTTTTTTTTATTGATTTGCGGCGCGAAACAGAAAGGACCTTCCCATCTTATGTGTAGGACTGTGTCCACGATAACTTCTGAAAGAATTATGCAATTCATTTAAAATTATCCGCAATTATTCTATGTCCTATTTGTAGATTTAAATTTGTAAATCAGTAAAATTTTGCACGGCATTTCTCCAAAGTAGGAAACACATAAACATAAAATATTCATGAAATTAACCGGAAATTAATTTGTTACAACTAAAAGAATTGACACATGAAACGACACCTAAAAGAACAGGCATCACGTTTTCCATTTAATAGTGGAAGATATTCGTTGACAAATTTAACCAACACGCCAGCCATACGAGTCTTCACGAATATGGGGAAAGCTTTACCGAAGCAAATAAGTAGCCTTAAATGAGCCACAGCAGCGGCAATATGATGAATCAAAGTGGATGGCCAAACAGACGCATCGCTGCTGCTGTTGGATGCAGCCACAATGGGTGAATAATTCCTATTATAAGGAAGTATTGACAGGAGCGGTATAAAGGAGTGTGTTGATAATATTACCATGTGGACCATCTATCGTTGTGAGTTGCTACCAAACGCTACCAACTGTGGAATGACTAGTCGTAACTATTTTCAAAGACAACCCACGTAAAAAATACGCTGTGTTAGGTTTTAACCTAATAAATCGGTGCAAAAAATATTACTCGGATTACGATTAGTCCAGGCATGTGGTAACTCCACAGTTGTGAAAAAGGCGATGACTTTTTCAATCCAAGGTCGACTGTGGTAGAAATTGCGTGCTCCCCTTCTGGTTCAACCAAGGCCGCTGAGCCTTGGTTAATAGGAAGGGAGAAGATTACCCCGGTCGTCATCTCGCCACGCCTCATTGAGCGGAGTAATAAAGCCACAACGATTTAGGTTGTTGAAATGGCAAAATGGCTGTTGAGGCTCATTGATTGATTTCGAAATCTCACCGCTGAAAACACAATGCAGCCATGCTGTGAAGCAAGAATGCCTTTACCTGAAACGAGACTGTATACAGTTTAGGCATGACTTAAAACTGCACAGCACAGCCACTGGCAACGATGAATATGTTGGGTGATTATATTATGTCGGAGAAGGATTAAGCCTCAGTTTAAAGTTTTACTCTGGTATGTCAACTGGGGAGGATGGGAGTACTCCGTGTGTAAAAATTGTGCCCGGTCCTCCAGTGACCTTAGTATGGGAGTGGTGTCAATGCTAGTTCACATGTTTGCCGGAAAGTTGTCTACTTTTACAGTTGCTTTTGTGAAATAAGATTCTATCTGTACTGCATCAACTGGCCTGGTATCCAGAAACGAAATCCATGGCTTCTCTCCTTGAAAACTACGTAACAACGAATGAAAAAGGAAGCGATAATGACAACATGGACATGGTATGCATTGTAAGCTTCTGTCCGACTCAGTGAAGCTACTAACAAAGCAACAGTTATCATCAAGCCTGTCTTTATCTGGTGATTTATTTGGTTTATTTAAAGGTGCTAATGAAATGAATTTGCATGTCAACAAATTGCAAGAAGTATGTGTAGTAAATACTAGCTAGTTGGCTAGAATTTTAAAAGACACCATTTTGACAGAAGTGAATGGATTAAACACGAAGTAACTTCTTCCTTTTCATTTTTGACTAAGGCAGTCGTCATTTCCACAGTCTCCGCGTTCTTCGCTGTTTGGCTGTTTGGCAAAAACGGGTAGGCCTTTGAAAGCAGTGATAA
This sequence comes from Lithobius niger, assembly GCA_023313725.1. Taxonomy (NCBI): domain Eukaryota; kingdom Metazoa; phylum Arthropoda; class Chilopoda; order Lithobiomorpha; family Lithobiidae; genus Lithobius; species Lithobius niger. Next base: position 24,187 of record JAHWFP010058640.1, read on the forward strand.
CATTCCACCAGAGAAAGGCTGCCAGGGTAGCAGGGTCAAATCCCCCAGTAAAATTAAAAAATTTGTCTTGTAATTTCTACCCATTAAGAGACAGCTGCTTGGGGTTTGGACAATTGGAAAACTGTTGAAAAAGCTTTCAAAATGGTGTATTCAAACGTCAAATCGGTCGACGAAGTGTGAAAATATGTTCAATTTGATTTATTACAGATCGATTTGGATACCGTTCCCAACTTCTATCGATATTGCAAACGTCGGTAACAAATTACGTGAGGCATTCTGAATTGGTAATCGGGATCAGCCCCGCCTTACAAAACATGCTTTTAGTTGCTGAACAGACACATGTGCTAGTGAGGCCGAATGATGATTTTGTTTAGGGCCATGGCCCGAAGCCCTATGCCGCTTCTTTTTCATCAACAATCAATCTTTTAACAATTGGATGCCTTTACAATTAGAAACGGTTCACTGTCTTCTTCTTGTTTGGATTTTGGCTCTTGGCTATTGACTATTTTGTCACCCTGATGGTTCCTCAACCTCCATGTCCGATTCCGGATTTTCTCTTTTTGATAAACCTTGTCCAGACTCCCGTGTGCTACTGCATGCAAAGTGTGGTTTGGATAGTCCTTGTGATTTTCGCGTGATGCGCGGTCTAAGATTGCATTGAATGTGATCATAGTGGAGCTTCGCTCGGCCTTCGGCCACGTTCCGCTCCAATTAACAACTTTCTAAATGTTTTCTTTATTATCTGGTTAATATTTAGAATTTTACCCTATTTCAGTATATTAGCCTTAGCAAGAAGAGTTCATCAACAAATATTTTAGAAAATGCTGAACTCTTTCGGGGAGAAAAATTGTTTTTTGGGAGCAATACCTTGAAAGTTGTGTAGGCTACTGATAACAAGCAAACTTCAGTCCTCAGTTTTGAATTGCTACTCATTTCAAATAGTCTGTTTAAAATAGTTGGAAATCAGAACAGTGGTTGTGGTTCCCAACCTCTGTAAAGAAACATAGTATTCTCTGAAATTAAACAAACACCCGTCGTAGCATCCGGGACTGCAGTGAAGCACATTGCGCGGCTATCTCACTAAAAATATTTTCACGTAATATGAAGCCGTGAATCAAATTCGGATATGCAGTGTCATTTCTCTTCATTCTCGTAAATTCTTTGGTTATAGCTTGGCTCTCCGTTATTCATAATCATAATTTTTTTCAACCTACTAAATATCCAAAAAGAAATAAATTCGGATGCAAATCTATATAGTAGGAGGGGAAGGGTGGGGAAGAGAGGGGAGTGCAAGGATTTTGAGGGATTCATGATGTGGGATGGGAAGAGACTCACACACATTGGCTTCTCCGCGAACGTAGTGGACTTCTAGATTAGCCTGTATTCATGACGGGCACAGTTCATGAATAAAACGACGATGTTTGCTTATTTACCTCAAGAGTTCAGATTCAAAGAAAAACCAGTGTTGCGATTTGACGTCATAGGTTGGTACGCAGGCATTATTAACAAGACCTGTTACCGAAAACGAAACAATGAATTACAACAATGCAATTTCTTGACAGGAGAAAGTACTGCATAAACGGGCACTACAGCGAAGCCAACTTTTAGGTGGGTGAAATTTAATGTCCAATACTATACATATGGTTACACCGTCTGTTTAAGATGCTTCAATCCCATTTTTGCACACACTGGCTAACAATCGCTGATTTCGTTCGCTTCGCTCACTCAATCGGCGCACCCCTTTAGTTGTTTTGTTTATCCCTGCACCTTCGCTTAATTTTTCAAGATTCCGTTCACATTTAGTCATGCAGAAGATCGCTGTTACTAAAACAGCAGAACGTGAAGCATTTTATTTTTGGGTTATTAACAAAAAAACCATTAGCTCGTGTATGCTCGTATTGTTGCGTAATTATCATCTAACGTGCATCCCTTTATTCTTACGCAATCCACGGCAACGTTAATGTTTCTTTATTCTGTCCTTCGTTACAGTTCAGTTTTTAGTTCGTCCAGGCTTTTACAATAAATCTAAGGACCAGTCTTGATTGTTCAAGCCATTGTTGCTTATAATTTTTGGTTGCAACTTGGAAAGAAACGAAATTTAAATTCGCCGGTGGCGAATTTCAAAACACTCCCATGCATTTGTCGTGACCCCTACAACCCCCAAACCAACAAAAGAACCATCCTCACTTCACCATGCATCCGTGTGCAAAAGTTCAGGTACGTAGGCCTTCTCAATTTTGCGCTAGCCATGAGCAAAAAGCCTATGGGATTTAACATGGGAAAAATCTTATTACCTAGCTAGCTAGTCAGCTAGCTAACTAGCTAGACAGTAACATAAAAACAACGTTATTGACGCTTCTTTTTCTTTATGATTGGTGAACACTCATCCTTTAAATTAAGGTTTTTCCTAATCTCTGACCCTTCCCCTTATATTTTACACAATTTGAAACATTTCTGTTGCATTGGGATTTAGCCTCAACATGTCAAAATAAGCTTTCAGTTGCTTACAGTTAACAGACACATGTCTGCTAGTGAGCCGCCTTTTTATCATTAACAATCAATTTTTTAACAATCGGATGTCTACAATGGGATGATCTACTGTTACTTGTCGGCGACACACTAGCGTGTGTCTAGACCTGCCATCGCCATACTATTAAACCTAAAGACCCGTCCCTCCACCACACGTAGGGAAAAAAAGTATTTACGACAAGCCCTCCTGGTGCAGCCAATAACAAGCTTCCACGGGTGTTCCCTGGACGCAACTCCAACAATTCACGATTAAGTTGCCTTAGGCTCTCCTCATATGGCAAATCATGCAAACCAGGTATCCTCTTGGTAAAAAATCTTAGGACCGACTCAACATTCCTAATGTCCTTTATCAGGTGAGGCAGCCACTCCTGGCAATCATACTCCAACATAGGCGGCACAAAAACCGCCATCGTTTGTTGGTCTCCTGAGACAAAACCGCATCAGATCATTAAGACACGAACGCTAGCAGTTGCCACGACCTTATTGCAGTGCAAAGTAGTATTAAGGTTTTGGTCGATCCATGCACCAAGATCCTTATTTGCGCTGAAACGGTAGCCTTTGTGTTACCCACAGAATAATCATAGTGATGGTTTTTTTTCCAGGGTAAATAAATTTCAGTATTTATTAAAATTTAAAAGCAACTGTTAATTACAAAACCAAGTTGTTATGTAATTTAAAGCATTTTGTAAATCATGCATTTCCAAAGAACTCCCCACTCGATTATAGAGTTTCGCATCATCTGCAAACTTTGGATTTTTTAAACTACCAAAGCTTGCACTTAGGTCCGAGATATAAAAAATGAAGAGCAGGGGGCCGAGAACGGAACCCTGAATAACTCCACTAATAAACAGATAAGGCTAGAACTTGGCCACCGACTGAATCCAGTTGTTGCCTGCCGGATAAAAAATCCCCAATCCAAGATAAAATTTTACTGCCTATACCCAAACTCACCAACTTAGTGCAGAGTTTGGAATGCACTGCGGTTATACAAACAGAAAACTGGATCATCTCGTACCCTGCCGCCATTTAAAAGTGGGGACATTTACATTACGGAAAACCGAGACAAAGCTGAAGCATTGAGTGCTGTTTTCGCATCTAATGGTATAAAGGACGATGATGCTATCCTCATTCCAGACACCATGTCTGGAAGTGTTCAGCGGTATCTTTCGAACCAAGTTCAATTAAACATATTATCACAAAATTAAAACCAAGCCATGCACGTGGCCCCGATGGCTTTTCCTCCTTCTTTTACAAACAAATAGCTGCCGAGATTTGCTACCCACTTTCAAAACTTTTCAAACTTTCTTTCGACTTGGGGCATCTCCCTTCCGTGTGGCGCTCGGCCCTAGTTGTACCAGTTTTCAAGAAAGGTACTCCATCGGACGTCAATAATTATCGCCCTATTGCTCTGACATCAGTTGCGTGTAAAATTATGGAATCGATTATTCGCAATCATATTCTGTCTTTTTTACAAGACGCTGCTCTCATCCACCCAGACCAGTTTGGTTTTATGCCGGGCCGCTCATCAACACATCAGCTCCTGCTAGTGCTTGACCACTGGACAAATTCTCTTGACATTGGTGTCCCGTCTGATACCATCTATTTTGACTTCAAGAAAGCTTTTGAGTCGGTTGTCCACCGCAAATTGCTTTTTAAACTCCACACGTGTGGTATTGGCGGTGATCTTTGGAAATGGATCTCGGCATTCTTAAACAATCGCACACAACAAGTACTTGTTGAGAGTTCTTTGTCGTCTAGCACATGTATTACTAGTGGTGTTCCCCAAGGCTCAGTCCTGGGCCCACTGCTTTTTGTAATTTATCTTAACGATCTTGACTGTGACAATAATTGTACTTATGGTCTAAAATTCGCTGACGACCTTAAATTAGGTTCGACCATTCTATCTACTGAACACACCCTGTCACTAGAGACAGGAATTGACTTGGTCTCAAAATGGGCCACTACTTGGCAGCTACCTTTATCTATTCCCAAATACCACTCTTTCCACGTTGGCCTACAAAATCTTCATCACATCTATCACTTGGATGGTACAATTTTACCGTCGGTGTCTGAGGTACGAGATTTGGGCATCTGGTTCACTACTGATCTAAAATCGTCTCTCCATTGTCAGAAAATTGTTTCATTGGCTTTTCGTCGACTCGCAATCGTAAACAGGTGTTTCACCTCTGGAAATTTGCCTATTAAGGTCTGGGCTTTCAAAGTGTTTGTGCGTCCACTACTGCAGTATGCGACTCCGGTGTGGTCCCCTTACCTATTAAAAGATATTGAGCTGGTCGAATCGGTCCAGCGTCGCTTTACTAAGAGGTTGCCTGGTCTGCATGATTTTTCACCTGAAGCCCGCCTGGAGCACGTGGGACTTGAATCATTGGAACTCCGTAGGCTCAAATTTGACCTTATTCTTACCTACAAAATACTGCGGGGCTTCTTATCCGTGGATTTGCCCTTTTTCGATTTTTGTCCTATAAAATCGACTCGGGGCCACTCCTGGAAGCTGTCTGTCCAAAGTTCCCGTCTGGACTGTCGAAAGAATTTTTTTGCTGTTCGTGTGATTCCTGTATGGAACTCCCTGACTGAGGAGGCAGTCTCGATGAAAACTGTGTCTGGGTTCCGTCGTGTATTGGACAAGTTACCTCTTAACCATTTTCTGAAGCGTCGACCATAATTTTTTTTCCTATCCTTCCTTGCCTTCCAGACAAATTACAAGCTTAGTATCAGTGGCTCACCACCCTTCCAGGTCCTGTCCACTCTCTGAGGGGAAAATATTATTATTATTATTATATACATCTTTTTAAATTGTAAATAGCTTTAGTTTTACTTCTTCCTTCAGTTTTTAACTTTCATTACACCAGTTTCATGCATTTCATTGTTTTATTGTTTTTATTATCTTTATGAAGATTGACAATTGGTTTTGGCCAAGCTTTAAACTACGATGCATTATTTTATTATTTTTAAAGAAACACTGACAACGTTACCCGGCTTTTCCCTGCACTTGTCCCTCACGTTTGGCGATGCCATCGGGGACCATTGTGTCCCTGGTAGGTCTAACCTTGGTGGTAAGGCATTCGTGACCCCAACCCTATGCCATCAACCCTTCCTCTGCAGCCATGCCATCGTTCTCGTTTTAAACTTTTACCTGTTTAACTTTTACTGTATATAATTTTTTTAGATTTAACATCGGACGGCAGTCAGTGACCACCCAGTCCTTGTCGCTCCGGTTGCGTTTGCAACTAACCTATTATTATTATTATTATTATTATCAAAGGCTTTTGCAAAGCCCAATAAAATGACATTGACTGGAATTCACTGTCGATCACCTCAGTCCAATCATTCATGCATGAAAGCAATTCAAGTACCACTGTGCCGTCTAGGAGAAAGCCAAATTGATCAGTTGGGAGCAGATCAAACATTTCCAAGTACTCCATAATATGGAAATTGATTATACGCTCCAAGATCCTACAAGGGAGACTAGTCAAAGAAATCTGTCAATAATTGTGAGGGTCAGCTGTGTTTCCCTTTTTAAAAACCGGAATCACCCTGGCAGTCTTCCAGCATTTAAGCAAAGTGTCTGAGTTTAATTATAAAAAAAAATGTGGGTCAGAGGAGGACTTAATTCATGCGTGAGATTTTTTTATAAAAGTAAGACAAAAATCCATCAGATCCCAAAGCATGACTGCTTTTGAAGGATTTGATCATGTCACATAGGCTACCATCTTCGGGGTAACTTCCATATCTTCTATATTTGGCCAACAGATAAATTAGCCATGTTTAAAATATCATTGTGCAGAATGAAATTTCTGCAGAATATCTCATTTAGATTTACAGCCTTATCCAAATCCTGTGTAAGGAATCCATTTGGAGAGTTTAAGGGACGGAAGTAGTGGTAAAGCGCGATATGAGGACCCACATACCCCGCCGAATAAACCCGCTTCCCGCGCACGATTGTTTGTTGATCTGAAAAATGGGGGAAAACGCCCGCTTCTCACTTCTGGTGCGGGTTTTTGTCGATCTGGAGGAGGAGTTAACCCCGCTTCCCGCGCGCTGGAATTAATTCATCTGGATGGGAGTGTCCGCTTCGCGCGTGTGGGTTTTCATCAATCTGGAGGACGAGGGTCCGGTTCCCAGCACGGGTTTTTTTGTCGATCTGAAGGAAGAGGACCCACATTTTTGTCGATCTGGAGGAGGGTGGGAGGTGAGGATGTCTGCTTCCTGCGCACTGGAATGGTCAAGGTCATCGATGGGGAGCGCCCTTTTACTAAGTCAATGTCCTTATGCTGCATAAATGTGTCCTTATGCTACCGCCAAGTGTGAAGGTCATGCCGGAAGTCATGCCGGAAGTCATGCCGGAAGTCACGTGACCCAAGGGGTCACGCAAATGCTTCATGAGCGTTCACATTGTTATAACTGCTTCTCAAAAGTGCGATAAATGAGGTTATGAAATAAATTGCTTCTTTCCACACCACTCAGGAAGTAAATCATATGACGCATTTTTTTTAACGCGGTTTCCCCAATAGGCCTAAATCCATGCGGCTCGGGGATCATCGTAATCTGGTCTCACGAGCTCGTCTTTTTCCCAATCTAAATTTTCTTTCATCCTCCGTTTCATTTTCTAGAATTTTGTTCTACTAGCATTTTTTTTCTCTAATCTAGCCGGTCTTTCGTCCTTTGTTTCTCGAGCTTGAGCATTTATTTTTCTAGCGGCCATTTTTTTTTAACCTATCATCCATCTGTGTCTCCGTTTCCTGCACGCGGGATTTACTCATACTAATGGCTTTTTTCTTCGACCTAGCTTCTCTCCGCACATCCGTTTCTAGCATGAGACCTTTTTTCTTACTGACGGCGTCTTTTTTTCTAATCTCCTTCTTCTACTCCTCAAAATCCTCCAACTTTCTCTGGCATTTCTCCAATACGGCGAACATGTGGACGGCCTTTTCGTTCTGCGGACGGCCTTTTCGTTGTCCTCGGGTATTTTCACTTTGGTTAGTTTTTGTGCTTTTTGCACTTCCAACTGGAGGGACAACTTTTTCTCTCCCTCCTCGTCATTGATCACGTCCACGTCCGAGTCGAAATCGTCCATGTATTCGTCTCAAGCACCGGTATCGTAGTGACCGATGGCTAGAGTATCTTCGCCGTTGTCCAGGATATACCTCTTGTCATCATAGGGCAAGAGGAGGGATTTGGACATTCTTACGGTACTCAGTTTGTGGCTGATGCTGAAAATCTTGGCCCTGCTTCCCTTCTGAGGAGGTGCTTCAGAATTTAGGGTCGCTTCGTAGTCATCGAAGCTCAAATGTTTCTTCACGAACGAGCTCTGGATGCCCTTGGCCTTTTGGATATTCTTCAGAGGTTTAAAGAGTACAATTTTGATCTGAGTCCTTTGAACTCTAAGATGGGGACGCTGCCTATTTTGTCTTTCATTTTCACCAACACTTGTTTGTTCGTGATGGAGAAGAGGGGATGATTCGATGGGTAGTTGCTCGTGTTGAAACGGTCTTTGTCAGCGAGCATGTCGCGGTAAATGTCCTCCGTTTCAATTTCGTAGCAGAAGCTGTTGGTATCCGTGAAAAGGAGTTTAGCACGGTCTTCGCACTTCGGCTGAATGTACTCATAGTGGAATTCGAACATGAAGAGTTTGGAGAGTTCCAGTATGGTAAATCCGGAGTAGGTCGTAAGATCGCAAAGTGTGCTACGAACGCAGCGGTTGAGTTGCACCAGGTTGTCGTTTAGGACCTTGAAGGATTAGGCGTATGGTTGGGAGATGTATTTCAGTGCCGTTTTCTCGTCAGTACACACCATCACGTCGATCGAGCCGACTTTGCTTATTTTCCATGGTTTTTCCAAAAACTGAATTATTCAGCAATTTAAAGTAATATTTGGCAAAAGGAACGGACGCTTCTTGCCTTTTTGCAGTGTTGAACTCGATGTAAGATTTCATCCACGGTCATTAGTTAAAGGCTAAGATTCTTTGGATATGCCAAAGTACTAGTCTGTAACGGCGGTAGAATTTCAACTCCTGTAGTGAAGGATGTACCTCTTCCTGAACAGAAGGTTTGGGATGAGTTTGGTATTGGAAGAGGACTTGATCTTGTGGTTTAAATCTTCCGGTAGATTCAGAGAATAAGAGGCAGTCAGCTGCTTTCCAAGGTCGATCATCTCCAGAGCTAGTGGATAATCGTTGTGCATGTCGTGAAACTCTTTGCGGTTCTCGAGGTCGATTTCTAGTGTATACCCCACGTCAGCATCATCCGGTACGGTGTCTACCTCTAAAGTTCTAATCTCTTCCCTGGTTAGTTAGCCGAACTCGTCGTTGTGAGATGAGCGCACATGGCCGAACCGTAAAGGTTGTTCATAACCCAGTACATTATGTTTAAGGAGGGTTTGCTAGAAACGTAATGATGCCAGTATTTGTTAATAGCTTTCAAACGTCTCTTTGCGACGGATGAAACTCCGCCTCTGATGCCGGATGATATGAGATTGTGCTTCCCGACGAGCGTGAATAGTGCCAACTCTGGCTCCTGCATCCTAAGGAGAGCTGCCCATCTGAACCCTGAGGTGGAAATGTAATAGCAGGGGTCCAGCTTGTTGTTTTCGAGGCACAATTTTCGGAAATCATCAAAGGTGTCAGCAAGCAAGAAAACGTCGGTCATTTGGTATATCTCGTGGTAGGCACTGAATACCTTCGATTTCATTCTCAGCCAGAGGTTATGTGCCCGCACATACTTATCTCCAACCAACATCCCATCTTTCAACCGGAAGTAGAACGAGAGCCTCAATGGTCGATCTTCTTCGTCTAAAACGGACATGTCGCTAATATATTCGTACGGGTAAACGCCCTTCTGTGTTAACAGGTTCAGAGCCTTTTCCTGGACAGTTTCTTCCATAAACCACGCAGGTTTCAATCCACAGTCTAACGGTGCCTCGTGGATGGGGAAGTGGCTATTGTCATTCCTGTGGTTCTTTACTAGAGTTTCCAGGGAGGTGTTTAAGAAGTTGACTCTATACATAAAATGAAGGTTGATCTTGCTGACTTGAGCCTTAACCGTTATGATCTGAAACTTCTCGTTGTTGCGAGCGATAATATCCACTTTGCCCGGAAACTTGTGGACAGCGTGTACCAGAAGGTGCTTGTCATACCTTCCAGGCCGTGAAATACGATGGGAATAGTTTTTCGTTCTAGAGTGGTTAGGTTACAGTTTGGATGAGCAGCTCCTCTGTATACCCTGCTGATGTGGCAATGATCACTCACCTTATTGTCGACGAGCCGTACTTTAGATTCCACGTCGGTGTTTGCTTTCTGGTAACACTTCTTGAAAGTTTTCCCGCAATAATGACAAACGAGGGCATTCTTGAAATCGGTTTCTTCGGATTGGGTGAGGTGGAGGGTTGTGCATTTTTCAGCAGTTTTGCGTATTATCGAGCTTCTTCTTCCATACATTTTTAAAATACGTCGACCGCGTCTTCTCCCAAGTAGTACTTGTGATGTATGATCTTCCCGTCGTGTCCCACTAGAACGTACCCGAAACTACAAGGAAGGTGTTGATGGATTGCGACGGTTGAACTCGTCGAAGCATCAGGTTGAGCGGTCTGGACGGGGTGAAGGAAGCATTCAAAATCGGCGTATATGATGTGGGGGAAAGGGTTTTGATAGCTAAAGTGCTTGAATGCGAGAGAGTTTTCTCCTGGCTTCTTAAATCTAAGAGCTTGTACATGGAAAATTTTGGTGCATTCTTTCCTATGGGCCAGGATCATCCATTTTCTTCCGAAACCAGCGAAGCAGTTCCTGCAATAGAACAATTGGTGTGAGAGCCCAAACCACGATAGCTTAGAAAAACAGCTGCATCAGTAATGGCATTGTAATGGGTGTTTAATGTTTCCGAATCGTCGTCGTCATTGTTGCACAGATACAGAAAGTCAATCGGTAGCCTGTCCAATTTTTTAGAGTAGCGAAGTGGGTGTAACTCCTCTTTGGGGCTATAACCAACGATGTTGATCGATAGATCGTTTGCCTTTACAAACCTGTCGATTTCAGCGATGTTAGTAGGGTAGGACAGCATGGTAGTATCGAGCATATCCTCAAACTCGCGGTATCTTCTGGGTTGACGTTGTCCAACTGCAAAGCCGTGGCCAGTATGGAATACAGAAAGCATTTCTGATTGTTTAAATTTTGGACGTTTACTATTGCTTTATTCTTGCCAGCGAGCGCTTTTGGAAGTGGGATATACGACGATGCTCATAGTGGCGTATACCGCGACACTCTGATTAATAGGTTATGGATGCGAGATATTACCCAGGCGCTGCCTTGCTTGGCAAAAGCCTTGGCGGATTCTTTGATTTTTGCAAAGGCCTCGTCCAGCAGAGCGGGAATGTTGTTGTATAGTGTCAAGGGCTGGATTACGGGCGGAATTATTATTTATGAAAGAATTGCAAGTATAGTTAGGGCTATGATATTTATTGTTCAGGATTTTGATGGGTAAAGGACTCGCCTGCCACTGCTTAATCTGCTACAAAGCAAACTAATGAGATGGGGTTGAATACAAGTGATGTTTTGGGGGCATGCTGACTGAAATTGGGACTAGTGGAGGAAAAGGGGAGGAAGAATTTCTAATTATAAATTTCGAAAAGTAACTTACTGGTTTGACAGCTGGGAATGGAACGACACTTTTGGAGTGGGATGCCAATGCATTGTTAAAGAGGGCGCTATGCTATGCATTGTTGTAGGCATGGTGAGCTCATGGTTACAATAAAAGAATTTTACAATGCAATTGTTGCTATACAATACAATATTTGGTCTTTTGTTCTTTTGAGGGAAGACAAACTGAGAAACAGATCCAGATAGCAAGGCTCTTTGGGAAGTAATGTATGGTCGTCCAGAGTTAACTGACGAGCGACTTAGCATATCTCAGATCTATCCCTACAGTTGGGATTATGTATTTCAGAATATCTCGACCAGAATCCCACTTGCATGAATGCTCTGTCCCTTGCAAACTCTATGCCCAAGCTGATCTGGGCTTTGCAGTTTACCAGCTGGTGTAAACAAACTTCTAGCATCGCATGCAGTGCCACGTGTACATATAGGAAGAATTGAAGCGGATCACCGAAGACGCCTTCCCCCACTAGAGGCATTTTGTATTGCCGGTGGCCCAATCCTTCATCTCGAGATAGGGGTGATTGACTTTTGAGAAAGTCGGGTAGCTTGTCATAGAAGCAAGTACATTTTTCCACATCAAATGGGTGATGGAAACATAGGTGTTCCTACAACTCAGCTTGCGATGGGAAAATGGTAGTGCAGTACACGCACGTGATAGTTTTCTTTTCCATTCTGTAAATATAAAATATCTACCCTATTTTAATAATGAGGAAGAAAAAATTGAGAAGTGAAGAAAAATAATGAGGAAGGGAAGGGAAGAAAATATATTTTTTAATGTTTATTATATTGAACAATTTTTACACAGGGAAAAAACGGAAGAACGTATTTTTTTAAGACTGCTAATGTTGTCCGTCCAACTGTTGTACTTGGAGTCATAGCCCTTCCATTTAACTAAGTAAAGCATTTTCCCACCTTGTCCTTTCTTCTTGCGTGTTCTTGTTCTACTAAAAACAATTGGGAACTAGAGTTTTTTGAAGTTCCAGTTCTTAAAAACCTACGAGCACCAGTTCACCCGACTCCTCTTCTAAAAGATAAGTAACCGGTTGAGTTTCTTTGTACTTTACGGATCGTAAAAACTTCATTAGTAAAATTTTGTAAATATCCCTTATTGAAAATTTTCTTAACTTTAGAAATTCTGACGTTATTTCCTAATGAGAATTTGGGTTTGTTCAACAACCATTTAGTACTAGTCCATCTCAACAACAGTTCGTGACGTTTGGTTACTTCCCTCGGTTTAAGTTTTATGGTGGAATGAATCGAGTTATTTTAATGGGAAACTAACTCGTCCATAATTTGCGTCGACTCATAGGTCCCCTGCCTGGTGAATATTTTCCACATTCGAGTTTCTAGCGTTCTCTTGAAACGTCCTACCACGCTCGCTTTTTTCTCAGAGTATGTAGAGTTCATGTTGCTGTTATGACGTTTGAGTAGGGCTTTGAAGTCTCTATTGTAGAACTCGGTACCCAAATCAACTTGTAAATTTTAGGGGTGTCGCTCCTTCGAGTATTTTCTTGAAAGCTTTGGTAACGTCTACGCCGGATTTAGATTTAAGGTGAACAGCCCAAGCGAACTTGGACATGACATTAATGTAGGTTAGTAGGTAGTTAAATCCTTCATTTAGGTTAGCGTATCATTTCAACAAAGTCAACCTGCCATAGATCGTTCAGGCTCAGTAAAATCACTTTCCGTCTCGGAAAATTTTCCGGGTTGGTTTATGAAGTTCTTTTACGGGTTGATTATTTATTTATTTCCCAATCCGAACTTTAGTTTTGTTTTCATGATTTTCTTAACGATTAAAGCGGCTAGCATTTTCCTCCATGCCAGAGAAGGATCATCTCTCACTCTTTGAGCTTTGGAGATGAGAACTTGATTAGCGACGTGCCGATCTTTTAAGTTCTTGCTCTTGTAGTAAGCGATATCATGTTCTTTGCACGCTTCGTCTAGTTTATTAATTTCCGGATATCCTCGAGCCAATCTTTTTTCCAGTTTAGTTCCCGGGCCTCAAAATTGGTAGCCCGGCAAATGCATTTCGAGCGGTAACTTAAAAAGGGGTTTGTTTACGATTCCTTTCCCAGCCTCGATAAAGGAAGCACTTTTCGTCCCGCACGCCTCCCAAAATACAACTTGCATCTACCGCTTATGTTTTGCGGTGATAATAACGGAAGGTTCGGGACCGTTAGAAGTTCGATGTTTACATTTGACCAGTACCTCATCTTGATATTTTTGATTCCATGGTTCTTTGTTTTGTATAAGATTATGTTTTAACCTAAACATAAATTTTCATAAGCCACCTTATTTTCCCGAGTAGTTAGGATTTGTCTTTGCTGCATTTCTGATTAAATTTCGACCATCTCGGTTTTATGCCCATCATGGCCAGCCAAAGCAAATTTATACAAAAGCCTGAGTCTCTTTACCAAGTCGTTAGGATCGTCGTAATATTTGTAATCGACCCTGTTTGAATGACCCACTTTTTTAACCTTGCCCGTTCCCCCTTTTTCTTCGATTTCATGTCTTCCCAAATCAGAGTGATAATAGACCATACTAGGCGCTACGATAGATTTGGGTTTACGAGTATCTGGGTCGTTGTTGTTATAAATAGCGTTAGTATTTTTTAACATGTTCGTGTAAGCAGCTTTAATTTCCGGCCTATGGGAGGTTTCTTTCAAATTTTTGAAAACTAGCAACTTTCAAAGCCCGCCTATCCCACGTATTGCTCCATTTCAACCACTACGTCATTCTAAATAAATTTAACCGTTTTATTCCCGAAGTTCAGCTCACCTATTTTCCTGTCATATTGTAACCCGAATACGGGGTCAATGTCCTTGGAATTTTCGAAAATTTTTATCAAGAAATATTTAACAGTGTCTCCAATATTCTGACCAGGAAACAAACTATCGAGGGACCTTAGCGTGGCGATGTTAGGAAGCTCCAGGGTAGTGGATATACGTCTAGCTTGCACCGAGAAATATGAAGGAGTGACACCGGTGCTTGTAATTGTGTTTTTTGTTTTGGACTCGGGATTAATTCGCATTATAGAAGCTTCAGCAAGGCTTGAATAATCGGCGAGACTGAAATTGAGAGGGGTCGACAATATTTTCTCACTAAGTACCTGCAGGGGTCGGTGATAAACCCAATGATTCGTAGTCATCCTCGTCACTTTCTTCGTAAACTTTAATTGGGTTCGTTTGCATGGCTAGAATGTTTTTAATAGGGATAGTTTGCATGGCTAGACTGTTTTAAATGGCCTAGTTTGCATAGCTGCAGCGAGGACTAGTCTCGGTTTCAGGGTGCTTGCTTCCAGTTTAAAATATTCTTTTAGCGATTCTTCTTGCTATCTCTCGCCCAAACGCAGGTTTAAAAACTTTTTAGTTAAACATCTTTTGAGTTTTGCGATTTCTCATTTTGTCTCCGTTCTTTTGTTTAATAGGCAAAACGAACGTTTATATCTCCTCTTGTTTAACGTTTTGTTAATCAATAAAAAACCCGTAAAGGCTTTTTCCAACAATTTTGACATAACGTTTTAAATTCCAAAAATTCCATGTCTGGGCCAACGTGATTCTCGTTAACATGTTTTTAAATTTAACTCGTCAACAGGGAAAAGGATTAATAAATTTGCGTTGTCTCTGACTACTTGTTGAGGCATTCTTGTGTACGACTAACTGCAATAAAAACATTGGCATTCGAATGACACCCTTGAGCGAAATAACATTCGATGTTTTTTGTTTGCCTAAAAGGCCATAGTCAAAAACAATCAGCTTTCGAAAGTTTGGGTCCAGTTCTTCTGGCGGAATTGAGTCAATTTGAGAATCGTGAAAAAAAAACGACATTCTGTTCAATTTTTTACCTCAATTTCACGAAATATAGACTACAAAGCTGTAAATTTAGGCTAACATAAAGTTTTACTGTAAATAAATAACCGGTCATATTCGATCCATCTTTCGTTACAGATGAAATTAAACAATAAGTTAGTTTTTCCACAATTTGTAGGCCCTATAACTAAACATCTAATATTTGATGGTAGAAATGGATGATTTTTAGAGTCCTTCTTAGGCACGAAAAAATCGTAGTTTTTAATTTCCATAATTTTTTTTACACATTTTTTAAACTCTTAAGTCTTCGTCGAAAATTTATCTTTGGAAACATACTCCATAGTCTACGTTGCACCATAATTTCACATTGCTAGGCAAATCATCGGTGACGTACACCGCGGTAATTTTCCCAGTGACTTCCGTCAAGTTTAAAGCATTGAAAGATGAAGCAGGGTTTGTCGATAACATTTTTGTTAAGTTTCCCTTTAGTTTTGTGAATATTCTCGTACACCCATGTTCTAAGACAGAGCGGTTCGCCTCCGTAATCTTCTTTCAACTTTTCACAAGAAGGGTAACAGAGGGAAGCTGCGTTCTTGGAATTGGAATAATAGAGAATAGTCAAAGACACGGGTTTTTTTCTCGTCAAACTCGCTCTCTAGTTTTTTACAGATGTACCGTTTAAGATTTTTTTAACAGTTTTTGAGTTTCTGAGTCGCTGGGTGAAATCCAACGTTTATATTTCGATTTTTCCTCCGAAACAGGAGTCCCCAAACCCTTTAAAAATTGAAACTGAATGAAAAGAGACAAGGAAAGCTTTACACCATTGTTAATATTTGTACCTTTCTCGTTCTTAAATTTTAGCAATTTTTTTGCAAGAGATTGGAAAGATTCATTTGCCAGGATGGTTGAGACATTTTGAGCTTAATTATTTATTTTGAGGTTCTTCCTTTTATTATATACAAGAACTTTTAAAAATAACCCTCATCAGCACATTTTAAAATTTCTCATATTTAAAAAAAGGTTGTCAGTCAATAAATTTGTACAAGCATTGAAAAGGACGAGGGGGGAAGGGGGTGAAGATGGGAGTGGGCCCGAGAAGACACCCAGGACTAGGATGTGTTTTAACCGAAAACAACTACGATATGCAAAGCAAGCGTGTAAGTAAAGTTGTAGCTGCTATCGAACCTGAAGATGCCGTAAATTATTCTCAGATCGGTACTCTTGAAACGGACGTTCAGAAACTTAAAATCGATTTGCCTCCTGCCCTTTCTCTTCTCTCTGAAGAGTTGGCTTCCACCATTTCTAGTATCGAAAAAATACTTTGTACTTAGATGAGGCGTGAATAGTGCCAACTCTGGCTCCTGCATCCTAAGGAGAGCTGCCCAGCTGAACCCTGAGGTGGAAATGTAATAGCAGGGGTCCAGCTTGTTGTTTTCGAGGCACAATTTTTATGCGAAGAAGAAACAAATTAAGGATGTAGCTTTCCCCGAAAGACGCGGAAACAAAGGTGTACGTTTACAGGAATTGTTTATTACAGAACGACCAGAAAGTGTACTTCAATGCAACACACAAGCCAATCAGAAATCTAAGCGATCCTACTTTACCGAGCCATGCTGTTACTAAGGTATTCATCGACAGCTATTGCTTGTTACAAGATGACTGGAAAGAACACTTCAATGGCACGAACAAACAGATTATAAATCTAAGCAAACATACTTTACTGAGTGACGTGGCTACGAAAAAATTTGTGCATGAAAACAGTTTCATGCTGATCAGTTTCTGCATGAAAAGTCTATTGGAAAAAGCGAGTGATTGGTTCCTTAATTCTGGTAATCTCTAGCTCTTCGTATGTACAGGTTCTGGATTAATTCATAAATCAATTTTATACTGGAGCGATCCGAGCATTGCACTAGTTACTAAATGTAAAATAGGAACAACAGCACTTTACATTACTAAACTAAAAGACGAGCATTCAACAGCTAACATTTTCGAAATTCCTTACGTAATAGAAAAAAATTTGGCCATCACGGTAGAGGCATTCAAAGAGTTTCACGCAAAAGACGTTTATTTCCAGTTACATTTGCACGTAACTTTTCTATAGATGACTCATCTCATCCTATCCAAAACATATTCCTAATTACGAGCCTTAGAAAGGCACTAAAGAAAAATAAGCAAAAGTGGCCGCACCAAATCTGGTTAAAGTTTTGTATACTTTTGTAATTGTATTTGATTCCCGACATTTTTTTTCAATTTTTAGTTAGATGTTGCGCTGGCAAAAGGAAGCAACTGACAACATTTTAGGGTCTTGCTTATGGCAAAAGAGAGTAAAAGAAAATAATATGGCAACAAGAAGTAACCCACATTTGTAGTCCTTCTTCAATATGGTAAAAGGAAGCAACAAGCAGTTCATCATGAATGTCAAAGGATGTAAAACGTTTACAACATTTTTTCTGCTTCATAATAAGGACCCATCACAATAAAATAATAAAATAAATGCAAAAATTAAAATATAGTTGGTCTTCATAAATTACTTAAAAAGTTAAGAGAAAGAAAGTATATCTACTGTCGAAGTTGTTTTTTCATTTCTTTCCAAGAGGGGGGGGGGGAGTTCACGGTTGTTTCAAATATATTGGAAAAGATAACACTTTTCTAGTAAACATATTAAGCACTGAAGGAAGAATTATAGTTTTATTGAGGCTATTTTCCCTAAAGCATAAAGATAAGTCACTGAATTTCTGCATGCATTCTAAGGAAGTTATCTAGACTCTAAAGGGGTGGAAAGTTATGAGGATGACTCAGTCTGCATTGTTAGGGTTTTCTTTTCTTCCAACTCTTACCTTTAATTATACTGGAACAACCCTAATAAGAGAAAGCATTGTTCCCCTCCTTAGAGGAAATTAAAACCTTTATGCCCCCTCTCATTTATGCTGGTGGGACCATGGACGCCAGAGCTAAACAAATGCTACAGCCATCACTCAGAAAAAAAAGAAATTCCAAGACAGCAAGCTCTATATTTCAAAGCATTCTCAACAATGAAGATGTCTCCAAATATGAATTAGACAGAGAAGATCACGTTGGCCAACTGGAGCCTACTCACAGTGTTCTTGAAAGTACAACAAAAAATGATGACGGTAAGTAACAATTCATTTTAAATTATCATCATTTATTTATCATATTTTTAAGTTAAAATAAATAAACACATAAACAAATAAATGTCTACCTAAGGCCATGCAAAGTTGAATAAGTGTTTCTCAGGCACCGTCGCATTACCCATTTTGCACCTTGTCAAATAATTAATATTGATAATTTTGCCACAATTAGACCGATTTTTACGTTCTAATATACCATTCGAATCGCTTTTTCGAGAGCTATCCAATGGTGCCAATTTGAAAGATATAGCATGATTGAGTAATTTACATGTTATACAAGAAGAAAGAAAACTATGTTGAAAAAGTAAACTACTTCCCAAAAAAGAGGCTTTGAACTAACATGCTTATAATGTGGATGTATAAAATGATATCAGTATATAATAAGGGTTAATGTTAGTATAAAGTAACTTATAACTAAAAACAATAAAATAAAAAGCCTCTTGACTCATTACATTTGTCAGGTTTGTATCATTGTGCTCGGGATCATTTTTTTCTTACATGGCATAACCTAAGTAATAATTCTTAAGAAATAGAAGTAAAAAGACTTTTTTTCTGATGTATTAGGAACTGCACACCCTACTGTAGCTGCTACTTTTGGGGACAGCAATAACTTTCCAAATGAAGTAGGCCTAGGCGAAAATCTTTTCAGATGAAACAGACTACGTTAGTGATAAGGAAATACAAGACAATATTCGTAAAGATCCCAAATTTGAACCGAATTTATTTGATCAAGAGTCACATAGCAGTTCAAGTGAAGCGGACGCAAATGTTGCAGAAGATGACCCAGCAGAAAACAATTCTGTACTTACCAATACTCTAACAACTGGCACCTGCACAGGTAAGTTTAAAAAAAATCACTAATAATTTTAAGTTAAGAATTTAAAAAAAAAATTGATAATTCGAAACTAAAATTTCTGTAATTCTTTTTATTTTGGTACTATAGGAGCAAACAGACCACATAATTCTCCATCACGAAAACCAGCACGGTCTTTATCACAAAAAGTTGAATGTAACAAGGGAAAATATCTCATGTATAATACAGCATGCAAATGCCTTAATGCCTATGGCAACGTGCATACTAAAGAGGAAAAGGAAAACATTAACTGTTCATTTTGGAGTTTGGATTATGATGGCCGTCGAGCATGGTTACTGGCTCAAATCAAACAAATACCTGTAAATGGAGAGATAAAAACGCTGAATCTGAACGGCGACAAATGACCAGAGACCAGGTATAGGGGCCACGGCTTACGGCTCTGCTCGTCAATTTGTGCTCCGTGTTATTGGACATCGCTGTGTTTACATGCTCGGCAGAAATCTCTCTTCGTGTGGAGTGTCTTTATGAACATCTTGTGCATCGATTGAGTGCGTGCCAATAGTGTGATTGTTGCCAATGGTTGCTTGGTGAGTTTTTTCTCTTGGGCGATACGTTTGTTTACTTTCCTGCAATGGGCGCCGCCATGTTGGAAAAATCTGAGTAACCCGAGTTCGCATCCCAGCCTGGACCTTTTTTTTTTATTTTTTTTTCTCTATTTTTTTTCCCTTTTTTCTGCGAAGCGTTTCTCCGAAATTTTCTGCTGTGGTAGTAAAGTTTCTGTCGGCTTTTTTTTCGTTCCAACCCAAAGCCATTGTGATGGAAAAATATTTTAACCTAAACTCAAGCTTTCCAACAGTACAGCATCCCAGTGAACGACGCAAAACGATTTATTTCGACCCGCTTTCAACACCAGAGGGAGGATCACAACCACCTAATAGTACCCCATCGTCTGGAGAAAGGCCTACTGTGTATACTGCACATGGGAGAAACACGAGCCTAAACGACCCTGCAAATTTATCTGTCTTACATGACCTATCTGCAAAACTCTTAAACCGGTTAGAAGGCTTCAGCCTCGAAAAGGACTTAGACCTAAGGGAAATAAGCGCCAAGGTTACCTCGATCCCAAACCAAATAACAAATACACTGGAACCACGGTTCATTAAATTTATGCAGATTTTCGAACAGTGGTCAACAGACTTTTTTAAATGTCAGAAATAAATGCTCGACGACTACGCAGAAGGCATCTGTATAAAGTTGAACAAAAAGTTTGAACTATTTGAAGAAGGTGTTAAACATATGCTGGAGGACAAAACAATTTTGAAACAGACAACTTCTGTCAGTATTCAAAATCCCGAAAAATCCACTAACGGAAGCTCAAACCTGTTGTAAAGCTTAAATCTTCTAACGAAGGTTCACTGTAAATTATCTCCGCACACCTTGACAGTGAACCGATACCAGAACCAAAGGTAGCATTAAAGCCACTTGACAAGCTCCCGCTCCACAAGAACGTCACAGTCCGTAGGGGTAAAGTACCCAAGAAATATCAGGGTGCCGGCAAAACCACTTTAAGCACTAGGGAAGATCCTCAAACAAACGCAAATATGAGGCTGACCAGTGAGTCTTCAAACGTATCAAATGTATGTGACGCAAAGAACCAAATGAGAAACCGAGAGAGGGCAAATCTAAATCAGAATATAAACTATGAGATAGACGAGCAAAAAACCGTCCACATCCCAAGAACTGCTGCTTCGACAAGTGTAACTACAATTATTGGAGACTCAAACTTCCGAAACCTTAGAGGGAGCCAAAATACAAACTCCAAAACCTGGACGTATCCGGGATTAAAGACTGATGAACTCAAAAAAAAACTACCTGAGATCCAAAAGCTATGCGACCCAAGAGGGACAATTATAATCTGTGCCGGCACAAACAGCATCAATGAATTAAATCCAAATAGAATTGCTGCCTACTTGCGCGATTTCGCAATTTCTGTCCGCATTGCTTTTCCTGTCATCCGTGTTTCATTCATTGGTCTGTTTCCTCGTCTGGGTGGTGTAAACCGACACATCGATGCAAAGGTCCAACACACAAACTCGTTGATTCGCCAAATGTGTGTTGATAATAACTACTCGTACATTTCATTAGACAAAGAAATCTGTGAGGACCATACACTTCTTGCAAGATACCGAATCCATCTTACGGCAAGGGGCAAGGATCTACTGCATTGTGAACGTGTGAAGATACATGCACCTATGGAAAACTGCATACTATAAGGGGAAATAACCCAATGGCGGACCAGTGTAATGACCTCATTGAGGAAGCTGTTTTTAAAAATTTGTTATGTGTTTTTTTTAATGCTCGGAGCATTGTGCTAAATCTCTGTTGCTGTTGTAAATGTAGCCACTGATATTGAGGGTATGCTGATTTCCCTACCGAGTTACAAGATCTCTATTATTCTTGGCTATCTGCCAAACAGTTATGATGAGGACGCAGTAATCTCACTTTGTGATTTTATTGTAAAATCTGTAAACCCTATGCATTCATGCATCCTCCTTGGAGATTTTAACCTTTGCACTGTTGACTGGAAACAAAGTTGGGCTAGCGATCGATACCACAATTTGTTTCTGGAACGGTATTGCCCCTTTGGGGCTAACCAACTTGTGGATGCACCAACTCGAGGAGAAAATATCTTGGACCTGGTCTTAGTAATGACGAACGACTTGTCTTTGGCCTTCAGGTCGAAGACCAATTTGGGAATAGTGATCATTGCATTATTTCTTTCTCTTTAAATCCCCTAAATATGGAAACAGACCATGCAAGAAAAAGGGTATTTTTCAAAGAACTGGGTAGATTAAATTTAGAAGATCTTAAGTCCTCACTCTCTGTTGTAAACTGGGAAGAACTAATCTTTTTGGTACATTCAGACATAAACAAGGCTTGGAATTGTTTCCAAGACATCCTACTGGCTTACATAACGCTACATACCGATAAGCCAAAGCCCAGTAACACTAAGTCGCAGGATCCTCCCATACATCTTATTAAACTCTGCCGACGAAAGCTAGTGTTATGGAAACGATTCAAATCATGTCCATGTGCAGAAACCATGCTTGAATATAATAATTTATGTAAACTTTACTCAGATGGTACTGAATCATGGCACAGTTCACGTGAAGTACAGGCTATCCGTGAGGGAAACCATGCTGCCTTATTTAAATTGTACCATCAGAGGACTTCTATTTCACGCTCAATCCCTCCACTTCAACTTGGAAACCTTTTTCAGACGGAAAATTCCGATAAGGCTGAAACTCTCAACTGCATTTTTGCTTTAAACGTCATTAGAGATGATAACACGCCTCTGTCGGACTGTGGCACTCCAACACCCTATACTGAAACATGCAATTCAGTCGATTTCTGTGAATCATTAGTTCTTGCGGCTATAAAAAAACTTAAACCAAGCCATTCTCGTGGACCAGATGGTCTTTCTGCTTTTCTACTTAAACAGCTAAAATATGAAATTTACTACCCCCTTAAAAAACTATTTCAACTATCCTTTACGCAGGGGAATATCCCGGAACTATGGCGCACTGCACTTGTCACCCTTCTGACCACCTTCTGACCACCCTTCTGACCCTTCGGATCACATTCTGACCCTTGTAACTATCGTCCAATCGCCCTAACATGTGTAGCATGTAAAATTATGGAGTCTATTATTCGCGATGTTGTACTGGCATACCTGGGCAAATATTCTATTGTAAATACAGACCAATTTGGCGTTATGCCACAAAGATCTGCAACACACCAGTTGTTGGCAGTCCTCAACCGCTGGACAAGTGCACTTGAGATGGGTGTACCATCAGATACCATATATTTTGACTTCAAGAAAGCTTTCGAATCCGTTGTACATCGAAAACTCCTTTTTAAAGCTACCAAATGTGGCATTACAGGCGACCTAGCAAACTGGATCTCAGCTATTTTACGAAATCGATCACAGCAGGTAAATGTAGAGAATACTTTGTCTTCAAGAGTGTCTGTACCCTGTGGAGTTCCGCAGGGATCTGTCCTTGGCCCCTTGCTTTTTGTAATTTACCTAAATGATCTGAAATTCATTAACGATCAGACTTTCGGAATTAAATTTGTTGACGATATTAAAATTGGAACGGAAAATTATTATTTATCAAGGTCAGTGGCACTTGATACCGAAATCTGTAATGTTGCCACTTGGTCAAAGACATGGCAATTACCACTTTCGGTTCCTAAATGTTTTACTTTTCATGTTGGTACTCAAAACTCTCGTCCCGACTATTGCCTTGAGCAAACTATCCTGCCAGCAGTTGGAGAAGTCCGTGATCTTGGGATTTGTTTTACCCATAACCTTAAGTCATCACTCCATTGCCGTAAGGTCTGCGCCCTGGCCTTTCAGCATTCAGCAATTGTAAACAGGTGTTTTACATATGGCAACAATCACATAAAGGTTTTGGGCTTTCAAAGTGTTCGTGCAGTCCCTTCTTGAGTATGCTACCCCAGTTTGGTCCCCTTATCTATTTGGGGATATTGACCTTCCAGAGTCGGTCCAGCAAAAGTTCACGAAGCGATTGCATGGGTTTCGTGATTTAAATTACGTCGATCGCCTTACTAGGACAGGCTTGGATTTACTTGAGCTACGCAGAATTAGATTTGACCTAATTTTAACTTACAAAATCTTGCAAGGACTTACCACTGTATTTCTCCCATTTTTTGATGTAGCACCACATTCAATAAATACTCGTGGCCATGGTTGGAAGCTCGTTGTCCAAGCGGCACGAACAAATTGCCGCCTAAACTTCTATTCAGTCTGTATTGTCCGTATCTGGAACGCGCTGAGGGCCGAAACTGTGGAACAGTCAACGGTGCAAAGTTTTTGTAGAATGCTTAATATGGAGGACCTTCAGCCCTTCCTGAAACGGCCGCTTACAGCGATTTCGTAGAAGCACGGTTGAGTAGCAATACTAGGAAATTTTTTTTTCTTTTAAAACTACAAGGCGCCGTATTAGTGGCTCACCGCCCATTCGTTGTCCAACCCCGCCTAACGGTGGTAAAACTCTATTATATTATATACCCTATCGGGTTTTTCTAGATTGCTCCTTAAGGAGCCTCTAAATGGGTTCCTTAAGCGATCAATGTAGTTTTTTTAACATTTTCTTGAATGCTTTGTGTATTATTATTATTATTTTAATTTGTTATTATCTTAACTAATATTGACAATTGGTTTTGGCTAAGCTTTATACTACGATACATTTATTTTATTATATTAAATTTTATCATTTTAAGAAACAGCGACAATGGTACCAGGTTCTTCCCCTCACTTGTCCCTCACGTTTGGCGATGCCATCGGGGACCATTGTGTCCCTGGTAGGTCTAACCTTGGTGGTAAGGCATTCGTGAGCCCAACCAAATACCATCTACCCTTCCTATGCAGTCGAGCCATTATCTTCGTTTTAAACTTTTAAACTTTTAAACTTTTGCGATTAAAAATTTTTAGTTTTAACATCGGATGGCAGTTACTGACCACCAGGTCCCTGTCATTCCGGTTGCGTTTGCAACAAACTTACATTATTATACATTATTATAAATGTCAAGGATTTACGTACTCCCAGTTACCGATGTTAATTGCCCTGGAACTGATAAACAAGTATACAAAAAGTATTTTATGTCGGTGTTAGGCATAAAAAGTGACAAAAGGTTGACCAATGTTTTCACCAGCATTAAGAACCAGAGTAATCCTGTTGTAAAGCCACCATCAGACAAACGTGGCAGACACATGCCTAGTAGTAAGGGATTTGGTGGAAAGCAGGCCCTTTTCAACAACCCCCATCCCCCCCATTCTCTCTCCTAATTTTTTGCATTTAAAAAGTGTTGTTGACCCCGGCATGTAAAACTTTCTCGCTGGGTGCTATTTGAATATTTTTGCGTTTTTTTTTAAAGTGTTGCTGAGCATTTTTCACAAGTTATGCGTATTTCTTTTTACGGATGAGGGGTGTGACTTTCTAGCGTGTGGACCATTTAATACGGGGGACGAGCGGTGGGTATAAATGGCACGGATAATTACGTCGATCTGCATATCAACCATGGCTGCCAAGTACAAGGTGGTCTCGAGGTTCCAGTGCGAGAAATGCAAGGTTGAGTTTTTATCGCGAGAAGAGGTGGAAAGTCATTTGCAGAAGCCTTGCATTTTATACTTTACTTGTCTCGATTGCGGAGGACTGGTTTCTTACTACGATGAGGTTTTGGCGCACAACAACCGATGCGATGGAAAAATGACCACGCTTGAAAAAATCAAGTTTGAATGTGCATATTCCTGCAAAGCTTGTCGGAAGTATTTTCCCGATTTAGCAAAAGCTACGGTTCATACCGGGATTTCACATTCATCTCTTCCGATGAACAAAGAGACGGTTTCAGTAGATAAAAAAAAAGGACCAAAGATGATTGATGAAGAACAAAACGAGAAATATCTGACGATGAGATTTTCTTGTGTCAATACTGCGAAAAGACGTTCAGGAACAATAAGTATAAACGGAGACACGAAAGGCATCACGACGAAAAATATAACGTGAGCTGCAAATCATGCGGTGTGACATACTCTAATCAGCTCGCGTATAAACGGCACAAGTGTGGCGGGGCTGTAAAACAACGTGCGATGGAAATTGGAGAGTCTTAAAAAAAGAGACGTAAATTGTTTTTTCCCTAACTCAACCAGTGTTGAAGAAAGAAATAATTTCTCAAATACCAGCAAATTTCAACCTCGTTGACAACAACGTCAGATCTGTAGTTGTACCTATAATATAGGATACCAGAATTGACTGGGCCTTGGCCTACATGATTCACGATTTGAAAGACAAGACGGAGGCGACAGATGATACCGAACTCGAGGTGAGGCTTTTTAGTTTGGATTTAGGAGGATTTGATACAGTGCGCGATGCTTTCAACAGATGCTTCTTAACTTTCAAGCGGGATTTTACGCAGGTTGAAATGCACTACGAGCCCTTGATTTTGTTGGAACAATACACGGACAAATATTGGAATATTTCAGAACAATGTCGATGTCTTATGGTAAACAGAAAAGGTCAAATTGGATTAGGCATTCTCTTCGAAAAAGCGATGGATAATTCTGAAACTATTAGGGCTTATTTTAACTCCAACCTGACCAGAGTGGGGAGCAAGGATGTTCTTTCGGAAATGTCGAACAAGATTCTGCATAGTATTGGACAGTTTGCTGTAGAAGGAAGTGGATGGGTTGTCAAGCAATGCGTGTGCGCCAAACTATGTGTTGGAATTTATAGACCTTTTACCGGGAAAGGTTACGTAACACTTCCCAACAACCTCAAACTAGGTCCCGATATACTGGGTAATTTGCGTAGTGAAGATGGTAGATGTTTTCTGTGGTCCGTGTTGGCCAGTATACACCCCGTTCCATCTTTGCAACATGATTGGGATACGAAACATTATCTGTCTCATGCGCACGAGTCAGTTGTAGATGTGTTGGACCCCGTTCCTTTAACCAAAATCGTGGCGTTCGAAAAAGCCAACAACATTTCGGTATCTGTTTTTGGTTTCGAGGACGATGAGCCTTGTGTTTCTCGCGTGAGTTCCTTAGTTGAAAGTAAGTATCACGTCGACTTGCTTTTTCTCAACGGACACTACGTGACAATAAAAGACTTCAACAAATTCATCACGAGTTTCAACCCCAACAAGCGCTTGAAGTATTTTTACAGGCATTGCTTACACGGTTTTCGAAATCGTTTCAGGTATGAAAACTAACACCTTCCTTCTTGTGCGGGAGTTCCGGATCAAAAGACCACATTGCCCAACAATGACATTATAAGGATTTAGGATTTCAAGAATAAACTCAAAAGGTATTATCTTACGTGGACTTTGAAGCGGTGCTGCACCCAGTCTCCAGTTGCGATGGAAATGACATATATACCACAGTTAACCACATTCACCAAGCTTGCAGTTTTGCCTACGTTATTGTTGACCACTTAGGCAGAGTATTTTCTAAAAAGTTATACAGAGGAGTAGACTGCGTGCAATGTTTTCTTGGAATCTATATTAGAGGAGTAGAAAAAGATCGTGGCTTACGTGGATTCCCACAAGCATCGACTGAAAATTTAACTAAGGAACAGGGATTGCTGCACAAAGAAGCTGCGGTGTTCATATCTGCAAACAAGGAGCATTTACTCCACCCCAAGAAAAGTTTAATGGATTTACGAAAGTACGAGACCACGACCACATCACCGGTGAATTTAGAGGAGCCGCGCACAGCAAATGTAATTTTTCTT
Source organism: Lithobius niger (assembly GCA_023313725.1). Taxonomy (NCBI): domain Eukaryota; kingdom Metazoa; phylum Arthropoda; class Chilopoda; order Lithobiomorpha; family Lithobiidae; genus Lithobius; species Lithobius niger. The sequence goes on from JAHWFP010058640.1 coordinate 51,468, forward strand.
ACACTTTGAACAAAAACATAGCGGTTGTTGTGCATAATTTCGAAAAATACGGCAGTCATTTCGTCGTGAAGGCTTTGAATTCGTTTAAAGATTTGAAGGCTCTGCATAATGTCAGGATCATCGCTAAGAACAAGGAAAGAATCAGCAACATGAAATTAGGAGGTTTTACTTTCATAGATAGTGTAGCGTTTATGACGGCATCGTTGGAAACTTTAGCTTCGAACGTGAAGCGCTTCGACATCATGGACAAGCTTTTTGAAGGTGAATCAATGGAGCTCGTACGAGGCCTTAGGCAAAAAGGTGCGTTTCCGTACTAACACCTGACAAATGTGGAAGTGTTTGAGGAGAAGTGTTTACCTCCCATGTCGGCATTTGCCTCATTGTTGAAAGAAGCGATCTGTTCCAAATCTTATCAACACACGATGAAGATTTGGGATTTAGGCAAATGCAAAACGTTTGGAGATTACCACGACCTGTGTTTGTGGACGGATGTCAGGCTTTTATGCGATGTCGTTGAAAACTTTAGAGCGACTAGTTTGGCTAGTTACGGATTGGACCCTTCCATTACATTTCTACACCCTCCCTATCTTGGGACACGGTGCTCAAGAGGCAGGAGTGTCTTTGTATCTCTTCACTAACATTGACTTGCATCTTATGGTGGAAAAAAGTATAAGAGGCGGTGTCTCGTTTCTAGCTAGAAGATAGGCTAAAGCCAACAACCCGTATATACCATATACCTTCGACCCTGGTAAAAAGAATTATTACATCATATTTTTGGACTTCAACAACTTGTACGGTTGTGTAATGTGCGAGTATCTACCGACTGGAGAGTACGAATGGGTGCCGGAAGACCGGCTCCAGAATGTAAATCTCGATAATAATATTATGGAGATCAGAGTGATACGGGGCTGATATTAGAAGTGGACTTGGAGTGAACTTAGATTGACTTTGCTAAACTTAGGCTCTCACTCTCTACTGTTGACTGGGAGAATCTAATTTTTCATGTTCTTTATGATATTGAACAGGCCTGGACTTATTTTCAACGAATTTTGACAGGCCACATCGACCAGTGCAGAGACAGACCCCGTCCTCCAAAGAATGGTCATGCTGGCTACCCTCGCTACATTACTAAATTACGCATTAAAAAGCTAAAACTATGGAGAAGTTACAAGCATAACCCGCGTCCTTCTGCTCTGCTTAGATACAACTCTGCACAAAAGCAATACTCAGACTCCACAGACGCCTGGTACAAGGAGAAGGAATCAGCTGTGATCAGAGAGGGAAATTTTGCTACACTACCAAAATACTACAGAAGGTCAAACGACTCATCTCGAGCCCTTCCACCTCTCAAAGTGAGTAACTTATACTTGACCGAGAAAATTGATAAATCCGAGGCACTAAGTGATGTCTTTGCTTCTAACAGTATCTCCGACAATGGTGATCCTAGACATCTGCACTGTTTACTCTCTACGTTAACCTCCAAGTGCAGTTTGGTCAAGTTTCCTCAAAGTACGATTATTTCCTCTTCAAACAAGATTAAACCGAGTAGATCCTGTGGTCCTGATGGTTTGTCGGCTTTCCTTTTTAAATCCTTGGTTCTCGAAATCAGTTATCCACTCTCGAAATTGATTTCCTTTTCTTTTGCACTGAGTAAAATTCCATCTGCCTGGAGTCAGGCAATTGTAATCCCAGTCTTTAAGAAGGGGTCCCCCTCTGACTCCCTGTACTACAGACCCATAGCCCTCACTTGCATTGCTTGCAAACTTATGGAATCAGTTATCTAATATAAACTTGTCTCTTTCATGCAAGAGCACTCTGTTATTCAACGTGACCAATTTGGTTTTCTTCCTGGTAGTTCCGCTGTTCACTAATTACTCCTGGTCTTAGACCGTTGGACTAGCGCACTGGACGTGGGAATCCCTTCTGATACTATTTACTTTGATTTTAAAAAAGCCTTCGAATCTGTGATTCATCGAAAGCTCCTTCTGAAGCTTAGCCGTTGTGGTATTTTGGGAAGAGTACACGACTGGATATCAGTGTTTCCTAAATGACCTGAAATTCGAAAATAACGATACCTTTGGTTTTAAATTTGCGGATGATTTAAAGGTCGGGGCAGAAAATCTCACCTTGTCCCCTTCTCGGGCCCTTGAGACTCAGATTCAGGTAGTTAGTGTCTGGTCTGAATGTTGGCAGCTCCAACTTTCAATAGGTAAATGCCATGCTTTCCATGTTGGCACTTCTAACCCTTGCTCCCGGTATACATTGAACTAGACGATCCTTCTACAAACAGGTGAAGTGCGAGAGGTTCTCTCAAAATTTGAAATCCTCTCTTCACTGCCGAAAGGTTTGTGCCTCAGCTTACCGACGTTCTGCACTCATAAGGCATTGCTTCACATCCGGAAGCATTAAGACGAGGGTCTGAGCATTGAAGATCTTTGTGCGCCCAGTCCTCGGATATGCAACTCCAGTCTGGTCGCCATACTTGGCACACGACATCGATTCTATCAAAGCAGTTCAGAGATGCTTTACGAAGGCACTTCCTGGTTTCCGCGAGGTTTCGTACAAGGAATGTCTCGAGAGATTGGGCCTTGAGCTTCTGGACTGGCGCAGAATTGTTCTCGACTTGGTCTTGACTTATCAGATCTTGCACCAACTTATAGAGGTAGATCTTCCTTTTTTGACCTGGCCCTGAGTTTGGGCCACACCAGAGGACATAATTGGAAGCTGGCTGTCGCAGGGGCGCGCCTCGACTGTCGTTTGCATTTCTTTTCTGTATGCATTGTCCCCATCTAGAACTCCCTTAAGGAGGATATTGTAAATGCAAATTCTATCACAATCTTTCGCAGTAGGCTCAAAACTGAGCCCCTGCATCGTTTTTTGAGATGTCCTCTCTAGTAGTCTTCTTTCATGGCAATCTGGGAGCAGTCTGTGTGGGTATCAAACTATGCTATTAAATTTGGTTGGCTATAGATGAGTCACAATCCTTGCCAGGCCAGTTGCTTCCACACATAGAGACAATTGTATTTTTTGAATTCAAATTGTCTGCCACACTATATTGCAGGTTGGCTCCGTGTTTATTGTTATATTTACATACATCGTTTTAATTGTAAATAGCTCTAATCTTACTTCCCACTTCAGTTTTTAACTTTCACTACACCAGTTTCTTGCATTTTCATTGTTTTATTATTATTATTTTTTATCTTTATGAAGATTGACAATTGGTATTGGCCAAGCTTTAAACTACGATACGTACATTATTTTATTATTTTTAAAGAAACATTGTCAACGTTACTCGGCTTTTCCCTGCACTTGTCCCTCACGTTTGGTGATGCCATCGGGGACCATCGTGTCCTTGGTAGGTGGTAACCTTGGTGGTAAGGCATTCGTGACCCAAACCCTACACCATCAATCCTTCCTCTGCAGCTGAGCCATCGTCCTTGTTTTAACTTTTAATTGTTTAACATTTATAGTGTATAATTTTTTTTAACATTGGGCGGCAGTCAGTGACCACCCAGTCCTTGTCGCTATATGTGTTTGCAACAAACCTATATATTATTATTTATTATTAATACCCCGAAATGCTTCTTGCATCGCACAATGATTTCCCGTTAGCCCCGGAGAACATGAAAATCACAAAGTCTATACTTTCTCGTTTCAACCGTCGGGCAACCGAGGACTTGTGGTTAACGTACAGAAAAGGTATAAAGTTAGCAACTAACCTTCACAGAAAGACAAACTACGTGATGCACTATAGGAATTTGAAATACTACATCTCTCACGACGTGGTTCTTAAAAAAATACACAGAGCGATCAGCTTTAAGCAAGTCTCTTGGCTGAAACCTCACATAGAGTTTATAACGAGAAACGGCAAGTGGCTACTAACGATTTTGACAAAAAACTCTACAAACTGCAAAATAATTTGATTTTCGGTAAGAAGATTGAGAACAAAGGCAAGAGCAACAACGTCTTGATAGCAACAACGAAATAGAAAGCCATCAATACGTGTCTCACACCTGCACCACAAGTTTCACTTCTCTAAGCGAGGATTTGGTAATTTTTACAAAGACGCCAGCAAACATCATCTTGAACAAGCCCATCGTGGTTGGTTTTAGCGTCTTGGAATTGTCAAAGTTACTAGTATCCCGGTTTTACTACGACAACATGATGAAAAAGGATGGACCGGAGAGATGTAAAGTCCTAGTCACGGATAGTTTGTGTTATTCGATAGGAACAGACGATATTAACAAAGATATGGAAAAAGATGCATCATTGTTCGACACATCGGACTACCCCAAAGAACATTTTCTACACTCCAACATCAACACAAAAGTATTGGGGAAGATGAAAAACGAGAGCGTGGGTGCCCAATTTCCGAGTTTGTTGGGTTAAAGTCTAAGCTTTACAGCATTTTACAATCGGATGGGAAGAACAAAATGGCTTGCAAAGGCATTAAAAAATAGCACAAGTGGTGCACGAAACTTACAAGAATGTGCTGTTTAATAATAGCGTCGTGAGAACTCTGGGGTCTTACATTCATTCTGAGGCACATGAACTAAAAACCGTCACCATCAACAAGCCGGCTTTCAGTCCCTACGACGACAAGAGATGGGTCTGCGACAATGCAGTTCGTACCATAGCTTATGGGCACGTGAATTCAGCTTAAACTATCTATATTATCCGCCCGGCTGTTGTACTTGGAGTGATAGATAGCCCTTCCATTTAACGAAATTAAACATTTTTCCATCTTTTCCCCTCTTTTTACGTAATACTTGCTCCACTAGAAATAAATCTGGAACTTGGGTTTTTTGAATTTCCTGTTCGTAGAAACCTCCGAGCATCAGTTCACCCGACTCATCCTTTAAAAGATACGTAGCTGGTTGGGTTTTTTCACTATACGGATCGTGAATACTTTGTTGGTAAAATTTTGCAAATAAACTTTGTCGAAAATTTTTTTAACTTTAGAAATCCTGACTTTATTTCCTATGGCGAACTTGGGTTTCTTCAGCAGTTGTTTAGGGCTAGTTCGTCTCAGCAATGGTTCATGACGTCTGGTTACTTCCCTAGGTTTCAGTTTTGTGGTGGAATGAACCGTGTCATTGTATTGCGAATCCAAATCGTCGCACTTGTAATTCACCTGCCTGGTGAATTTTTCCACATTCGACTTTTCAGCGTTTTGTTGAAGCGTTCAACCACACTTGCTTTCTTACCAGAGTACGTAGAGTACATGTTGACGTTAGGGCACCTAAGTAGTGCTTTTAAATTTTTATTGTAGAACTCACTACCTAAATCGACTTGTAAAGTTTTAGGGGCAGTCGCTCCTGAGAGTATCTTCTTGAAAGCTTCGGTAGCATCTAGACCGGTTTTAGATTTAAGAGGAATGGCCCAAACAAACTTGGACTTGACGTTAATGAAATTCAGTAGGTAGTTAAATCCTTTATTTAGCTTAGCGTACGATATCATCTCCACCAAGTCAACCTGCCATAGATCGTTTAGGCTCAGTACAATCACTTGCCGTCTCGCAAAATATTTCTGCGTTGGTTTGTGAAGTTCGTTTACGAGTTGATCCATTTCGGTTTTTTTCCGTATTCCTAATTTTATTTTTGTTTGCATTATTTTTTTAACGATCGATGCGGCTAATTTTTCTTTCCAAGAAACCGAAGGATCCTTGCGTACTTGCGTACTTGCGTACCTTGCGTACTTTTCGAGCTTTAGATATTAGAATTTCATCAGCGACGTGCCTTTGGTTTAAATATGAACTTTTCACGAAGGCAATATCGTGATCTTTACACGCGTCGTCCAGTTCATTTATTCCTTTATCACCTCTAGCTAATCTTTTTTTCTAGTTTTGTTCCAGGCCCGCGATATAGATACCCCGGCAAATGTAATTCTGTGGGCAAATGGTCAATCAGTTTATTTACGATACCCTCCCCAGATTTAACAAAGGAAGATTTTTTGCATCCACACACATCACAAAACACTGCTTCCATTCGTCTGTTATTTTTCGATATTGAAATAATAGGAGGTTAGCGTCGGTAGATGTGTGGCATTTACGTTTAACACAAAACTTCATCTTGGTTGCTTTTTTATTATACAAACAATTTTTAACCTAAACCTAAATTTTGATAAGCGATATTTTTTCAAGAGTGGTGATGACGAGTCGTTGTTCCAATTCTGATAAAATTTCAATCATCGCATTCCTGTGATCATCGTGCTCCGCTCGGGCGGATCTGTACAAAAGCCTTAATCTCCTGACCAGGTTGTTTGGATCGACGTAGTATTTGTAATCCACTGTTCTAGCATACCCTGTTCTTTTAACCATGCCAGTCCCCTTTTTCTTCATTTTCATATCCCTCAAATAGGTCCTATTATGGAAAACTGGAAATAAGCCAACAGCAAAAATCATACACTAGAAATAACGTAGTTCAGTAAGCCACCTTTATGCACTTACGTTTCGTCGGAGTGGCATGACCCGGATTCGAACCGGCTACCCAGTTTGCCCCCAGATCACTTGCATAGCGCCTTAATCGCTATGGCCACATCCTCCACTGGCATAAATATAACTTACTGAACCCATTATTAAGATCACAACCGTGACCAGGGCTCCATTAGACCGAAGTTCACTCTGCCGTGGACAATGGAGAGGGAAGACAAATCATACACTACATTAACACACACTATATTACCACACACATACACTATATTGAGGTTGTTACCTTAATAACGGGTTCAGTGAGTTATCTTTATGCCAGTGGAGGATGCAGCCATAGCGATTAAGGCGCTATGCAAGTGATCTGGGGGTGAACTGGGTAGCCGGTTTGAATCCGGGTCATGCCACTCTGACGAAACCTAAGTGCATAAAGGCGGCTTACTGAACTTCGTTATTTCTAGTGTATGATTTTTGCTGTTGGCTTATTTCCAATTTTCCTTAATATTATTTCCAGCGATTTATGTCTATTTATATAGGTCCTATTATCGCAGCATACTTAACACCGCGATTAGACTTGGGTTTTCGAGTACCCGGGTCATTGTTTTGATAGATGGCGTTCATATTTTTCAAAAGAGACACGTAAGATGCCTTGACATCGGGAGGATACGAAGGTTCTTTCAGTTCCTTAAAAACCAGCAGACTCCAAAATTCTCGTCGTCCCGGGTACT
>JAHWFP010058640.1:58632-104155 GCA_023313725.1 Lithobius niger
TTCCTTAAAAACCAGCAGACTCCAAAATTCTCGTCGTCCCGGGTACTGTTTACCGTCAACAACTATATCGTACTCGAACATTTTTACGAGTTTATTTGTCATGCTCAGTTCGCCAATTTTCATGTCATATTGCAGTCCAAAGACCGGGTCGGAATCCCTGGGATTTTCGAAAAATTTGAGCAGAAAATATTTTGCCGTTTGCCCTATGATTGGCCCCGGTAACAGACTATCCAAGGATCTGAGGGTAGGAAATTTGGAATTTCTGGAGGTGTCGAAACGCCTCTGTTTTGAATTGCTAAAAGCACGGGGGTGACTTTTGGTCCTGTGCTGGTAGACGCTATTCGGTTCGCATAGCCGGAGCCGGAGTCGCATATTCTGATACACTGGGAGAAATGGGAGGATCCCACGCTATCGGAGTTGAATGGTCAATGAAACTGGGAGGTGTCTGCAATTCAAACTTTCCCGTGTCATGCATTGTTCCCTCAGTTTCCCACCCATCCTCGTCATCATCATCATCCTCTGACTTATAGGTTTTCACAGGAGTAGCAATTCATATACGTTTCGCTCGTTTTTAGTTGGAAAGCCAACAACTACCTTCGTAGGACTCACTGCGAGTGGTGGTTTCAGGATAGTTGGTTTCAAAGTACTAACAACTGGTTTAAAAAACTCTTGCAAAGATTCTTCTTGTACTTGCTCATCCAAACGTTGATCCAAAAACTTTTTTGTTAAACGTTTTATGAGTTTAACAATTTCACGTTTTGTTTCCATGTTTTTTTTTCTTTTGGCTTCTTTTATTTACGCACGAAAACGAACGTTTATAACGCCCTTCATTTAACGTTTTGTCGATCGATAAAAATTCGTATGGATCGTCCCAACACGTTCTACACAGTGTTTTAAACTCGGGAAATTCCATGTCACGACCGACGTGATTTTCGTACAGATGTTTTAGGTTTAATTCGTCCACAGGAAATACGATTAATTAATTGGTATTATCTCTAATAACCTGCTTGGGAATGGTTGTATACGATTGACTGCAATAAAAAACATCGGCATTCGAATGGCGCCCTTGAGCGAAGTAATGCTCGATGTTATTTTGTTTGTCCAAAAGCACATCATCGAAAACGATGAGATTACGAAATGTAGAATCCAACTCCTTGGGAGGAATCAGATCCTTTTGCGAGTCGTGAAAACTCCCTATCTCTCGCCCCACCACTCCACCAATTTCTGCAAATGCAGACTGTAAAGCTTGGTATTTAGGTTGACACAAAGTTTTGCTATTGATATGTAATCTGTCGTAATCTAGCCACCCCTCGTTCCAAATAAAATTAAACAGTAGATTCGTTTTCCCATAGTTTGCAGGACCTATAATCAGGCATCTAATGTTCGAGGGTAGAAATGGGTGATTTTTTAGTTCTTTGCGTGGGACGAAAAAATCGTAATTTAAATTTCCATTGTTTTTTTTAGGTTTATTCATGAACCAAACACATAAAGTGTCGATCAGAAAATTTATCGTTGGTCATGTTAGGTCCAGCAACTCCGTATTCTATGTTGAAACAAAGTTTCACGTTGCTAGGAGTGTTGTTGCTGACGTACACGGAGTTAATTTTACCACTAACTTCCGACAAGGTCATACTTCCGCACAAAGGAAAGTCAAACCACGGTTTTTCCATAACGTTTTTGTTAAGTTTCCCTTTAGTTTTATGGATATCGTTGTACACCCAAGTTCTAAGGCAGAGCGGCTTATCCGCATTGTTGGTATCTTCATTCGCCTCTTTGCAGCACGGGTAGCAGGATGTAACGGGTGCAAGTAATTGGGATAATTGAACATCATCAAAGAAGTGGGTTTATGTTCGTCAATTTGGATTTTTAATTTTTTGCAGATGTACAGTCTAAGATTTTTCAATGCATTTTGACTTTAAGGGTCTGTCGGAAAAATCCAACCCTTCTGCTTGGAATCTTTGTTCGAAATGGGAGAACCTACTCCATTTAAATCTTCGAATTCTACGGAAGGAGACAATGTATACTTTACTCCATTTTTTAATTCTGTTGCCTTCTCCGTCTTAACTTCTAACAAATTTTGTTTCCAGCAAATTGGAAAGATGCATGCACCAGACAGGGTGAGGCATTTTGAATTTCTTTCTTTTGCTTATTCTAACTTTTTATTTCCCTTCCTTTTTTTATTTATACGTAAAATTTAAAAAAGAACCGACAGAAATAAAAAAAATGCCGGTAAATAAATTTGGTAAGTCTTTGAAGCGCACGCAGAGAGATGTGAAAGGAACTCCTGTGGTAGGATTTATATTAGACTCGAAAAAAGATTATGACATGCAGAATAAATGCCTGACTAAAGCGGGAGCTGCCATAGAACCCGAAGATGCCGTAATTTATTCCCAGTGTAACAAATTAGAAACCGACGTAACGAAACTTAAATCCGACGTAGGATTGAAGAAAGATGCAGATGGGCATTTTAACGCTGCGAAGAAATGTATTAAAGATATTAAAACTCCCACACAAAATGAGGATGCTGCCACCAAGGAGTATGTCATTTCAAAAGTGGTGTTGAATACAGCCACCAAGGAGTATGTTGATTCAAAAGTGGTATTGAATGCGGCTACTAAAGAATACATCGATTCAAAAGTATTGATGGATTACGACATGCAAAACAACCGTTTAATTAATGTAGCTCTGGGTGAAGACCTCCAAGATGCGGTTACTTATTCACAGTTAAACGACCTAGAAACGGACATGAAAAATTTCAGTCGGCTGGGGGAATGAAGGTAGATATCAACGGTCATTTCGAAGCTGATAATAAACGAATCAAAGACCTTGCTCTTCCCACGCAATCTAGGGACTCTGCTAACAAAAAATATGTCGACGAGGCTACTAAACGTTACATAAATGAGCAGGGTATTAATTTAAAAGTTGATAAGTATGATGCGAGGTACATACGTCTGATCAATCTAAGACCAGGCATATATCCCTGGGATAATGTAAAATATTCTCAGCTAACCGAATTACAAAATCAAATCAAAAACCAACAGATAAACTCATTAACCAAGGATGAAAAATGTGACTTTAATGCAACCAATAAACGAATTAGAAATATACGCTACCCTGAGTTACTTGAAGATGCCATTGCTATGTGGTACGTCCTCGAAAATTGTTTTCAAATAGTAAGTTTTTACATCGTCACGCCATTCAAAAAAGGTGACTTTTTCACCTGTAGTAATGGCAATCCTTTTAATTATTATTGTTGCCCGTACAAATATTATTTGAGGGGGTTGACTTTGCTGGGTCTTGATGTAAGTGTAAAGCTACGATATATAATGATCGATGACATTTTAAAACCAGAGTATGAATATAGAGAATATGAAAGCAATGAAGAATTGGATGACTCAGCGCTTACTGGTTTTCAATTTTATTTAGAAGAGGTGATTATTGATGATGATGAAACCGTAATTATTACGAAAATGAAACCACGAGTAATTGACGGGGAAAAACTTTTGAGTTTTGGGCAGAGAATGCGTATTTGTATAGCGGCTGATACGGATAGCTCTCCAGAAATTGGGAATATTTATCAAGTGGATGTGTTACTAACCCCCGGCAGATATAAGTAAACAACCGCCTCATCATGTCTAAAACAATCTCGTAATCGTGTCTTTCCGTCAATGAATTCAGAAAAAAATAAACAGAAATGACCGCACCATATTTGATTAAAATTCTGCACTCCTTCGTGATTGTATTTAACAGGTCCCAAGTACTCGGAGATAGAACCGAGAGGACCCAGATAACAAAATATCGAAATAACAGGGCGTGCCCGTAACAGTCGAGTAAGCCACCCAATGGCTGCCGTCTCCTGCGTGAAAATCCTTGAGATTGACGATGCCGCATTCTCTGCGAGGTTTAGGTTTCAGGGGCAACCGATCTTTGCTGAAAGTGCCTCTGTATTTAGGAATTTTCAAGACTTTGACCAATCTGTTTAAGTCCAGATTCGTTAATGGTTTATTAAAGTCGATCAGGTCCTCGCTGGCGTCAGAAAGAGCGCTGCCACGACTCATTTTTTTTCAGCTTCTTCTTTTTTTGTTTCAAACCCGAACCCTCCATCTGCTTGTTATGTCTCACCATCTCGGCCAGTACCTTAGCATCGTTCTGAGCTTTCTTAACAGCCGTAGTTATACCTGCAGCACTTCCTGCTAACCCTCCCACACTGGCTATGAGTGGGCCAAGCAATGCCAACAGCAGTAAAAACCCTCCTCGTTTTTTTCGGTTTCCAGTCTTGTGTCTTTTCAATATTTTCCCCATTTCTTTTTTATTATATTAATAAATAACTTTGACTTTGCCTCTATCCAATTTTAAACTCATTTTTCTATCTCCGATCAGCAGTGCGTGACAGGTCGTGTTGGCGGGGACAGCGGCATTAAATTTTAGTTTCACTTGCACATCGACAATGCCCGACTGAAGTCTCTCTGACTGTTCGGAGCAATCCAAAACCACTACAGGGTAAGTCTTTTTAAACTGAACCGAATCGATGCAGGGATCCCCGACATCGTACAAAGTGCGTCTAAACTGCTGAGCCATTCTATACAGGATGGAATTTTCTCCTCTAGAAAAATTTATGCCTAAATCGAGGAATTTAAAGTCACGTGAGTGTCCTGAAGACTACGGTTATCGAACACAGCAGGATTTTTAGTTTGAGCATCTTTTGTGTAAGTCTGCAGAGCAAGAATGACCCAGCTAGGCTTTTCCACCGCTGAAGTAGTGACAACCCTCCACGTGAAGCTGGTGCTCTGTGGCAATTCGCAAGACTCATAACGCCAGTGTCTAAAGCCTAAATCCACGTTCATCCCACCTCGAAGTATTTAAAAAGTTTGAGTGTTTGCTCGTCGGACGTTGTGATGAAACACCGTTCAATTCGACTTTTCCAGCAGCAGTGGCAGTGGCCCTAAATACAGCATCTTCGTTGCTCGCCTAGACAACGTCAGCATGTGCTTGGTACCATCGAATACCTTGTCGTAATTTTCAAAAACCCCATGCAGTGTTTTAAAGGAATAGCAAACGAGAAGCTCTGTTTAGGGACAGGTTCCTTCACGATGGTGGAATGTCTCAATTTGAATCCTATGTTATTGTCCAAACTGGCAGTGGACGCTTAGGCAGTGTCTAAAGCTCATCAGTTCCCCAGCAATTATACTTGAGCACTCGAGCCATAGGTGAGCAGGCCTTTCATCAGTGTCCCGTAGCCGGGTAATTTAATTCATCCACGAGCTAGTTTCCCAAGTGATATTTATTGCTGGACAACAGGTACATGGGACCGTTATTGACCAGAGTTGCGACGTCAGCATCGACATAATTAGTACCGTCGCTTTTCAGCAGCTTGCCTCTAATCAAAAGATAACTGTTAGCAACATGCAGGAACAAATCCTCGTTTTCGATTATAATTCTAATTTCTGAATTAAAATTGTTAAGGTTAGTTCCTACAATCAGATTATACTCGTGAAAAGAATAGCTCTCCACGGAGGAATCGTGTTGTAACGATTCGTTTATATTCAGATAATCTTCAGTTAAACTCATCTTCTAGCAACGATTATAAATTTAATTAATGCACATTTTTTTATTATCCTTTTCCCAATATTCTTTTTTTCCTTTTGAATACCAACATTCCTTTTGTTTTTTATATAAGGATTATTTTTTCGATCTGAGGTGAAGGCAGACCGTGAGCGTTTCACCGTTTAAATTTATTATTTCATTATCATGAGAATCAACCAAATACCAATATTTCTAATCTTATCGGTAGTGACTGGCAAATAAATCAAATTTTGAGGAGTGATTATCATCTTGTAACCAGGGGGCACTCCTGCATAGAAAGCGTAAATGCAAGGTTGCGTGTCATCATTCACGTACGAGAACCCTATTATATTAGTGTGAACGAAAATCGTATTGATGCCCAAAATATCTACAGATTTTTGCCCTTGTTGAGATTTAGTATAAGTACCGTGGAGGAACCCCCAATACTTTGCCTAAACTATTATCTCCCAAAAAGGACACTCCATAGGCCGGATTACCGATGATTAAGTTAGTTTTTAAAGTATTGTGGGTTGGTTCTATAACAATGGCATTTTTTCGTGTCAGTTTCGCTGTATTACAGCTTGAATTAAATTATTTAAATTGGAAATTTCGTAAGCACCTGGGATGACTCGCAACTTAATCCAGTTCGCTACACCATCGACGGTGTACGAAATTTTGTTGTTATCATCGTGAACATTAAATATGCTGTAATACGTATCCAAGGAAGCTAGAGCAATTTCGTACTCCTTTTTAGGATTCATATATATATAGGTGTTTTCAAATTGCAGCTCAGTTCGGCCCCCACCCCAGTTAAAATGACCGAGCTCGAATCCATGACTTTTTTCATTATTTATTTATAACCGCAAATATCATTCAAATGCTTAGTCGAGCTCAGACCGTGACAATCATCGATAATTCTCAGGATGTTAAAGCTAATAAAGCATCTGGAATGTATTAAAGCTTATAACTCGAGACTACCACCCTAATGTTGCTAATTCCTCATTTTCATAATGTGAAAGGTAATAAAATATTTAAACCTCTCGGACCACTTTTAGATTACTTAGACCAGAGTGGACATGCCACTCTAACCAATCAAAATGTAAAAGTTCATATGAAGCAGTTAGTTCACAAGTTGCTAAGTCCACAGGGTCATTCCTTTTTTTCCCCAAGTGCCACTTACTCTACACAGGGCCAAAGGTTACAGAGTTAGATGGGTGGTGTACAAGGGAAAGTTCCTTAGAATCAGGTGCACAGTCCAGAAATACAATAAAAAATAGTTTTTTTTTTACCGTGTTTTACATGCTATTGTTTGGGTGGTGAATAGATGATTTTGGGATATAAAGTTTAGTCTTCACAGTTTCATGTACTATACCAGACTCAAATGCCTCACCTTTCAACATTAAGTATTACTTAACAGTGATTTTTATAATGGGTTCGTTTGTTTAACCTTAATTATCTCAAAATGGACTTAAATGGACTTACACCACTTGTGAACTAATCGCCTCATATAGCAGTTACCTTACCCCCCTCCTTAGAAACAGACAGGGGGACTTTACATTTAAACTTATAGCAGTAACTTTTTATAAAATGTAAAATTACACGGTAATACTTGCAACTGTTTCCTGACAAGAACTAAATAAATATATTTGTAAATATATCTGTATGCACTACACATGCTGTAATGTCGCCCTGTCGAAAAACCTTCATTTTCGCAACTAACACCTTTTTCTTGAGCGCCCAAAACGCAAAAAGACCTCGGTATTTGTCCAGCCGTACATCCGTCAATAATGGACTAAAAAGGCCAAACTCTTCAACCCTTAATAGCCACAGACCGTAGCTGCAATTCTGGCGAAACAGAACTTTACAATTCCTACTAGACGATTTACTACACCAATTTGAAAATTACTCCAAACCAACTACAGCGCTCACCAAATCTGGCCGCCATTATTGAATACTCGATGTACATTTGTAACTTATATTCATTATTCTTTTTGGGCAAAACACCTACAACACTAGCTTAGTTGTGAATTAGGAGGGGCTTCCTTCAAGATACTTAACCTCACATATATGTTGGATACAGACTTAGTACAATATTTTCTATTCTGTTTGAATGATCACAAATACCATGAAAAATGTCCGTCTTTCCCCATCGCCATTCTTTACTGAGAAACTTAACTTAATTAACGAGTTATAGCATTTACATAAGCTAGTCTATTTAATCTTTTTATATATTCTTTTACCCCCAGAAACGCTACCATTAGTCCGAACCAATTCGACATCGGCATTCTAACGGCCACGAATTTTGTGTAAATATTTTTCGTTTAAATCTCCATGCAAACTCCGACTGGGACCATTCGAATGTAAACCCTGGCTTTTCCTACTATTAAACTTATATCTTGAAAGATCTGTTCACCAAAGCAATTCGAAACCAAAGTACTGTGCTTTACACTTCGTCCCCCCCTCAATCTCCATAAAGATGGGAAAACCGAACGTTCAAACAAGAGTTAAATAAATACAGATGCAAACCTATTTATGCTGCCTTCTGGACTTATATGTCAAACTGCCTGATCCCCCCCACTCAGACAGTCTGACTTATAAATCCAAAAGACAATGTAAATACGTTTGTGTCTGTATTTATGTTTTCCCGAAAAACTTCATAGGTGAAATGTAAGAAAGTCTATTTTTTAAAATTTATTCTTCTGTTCCCCTGGAAAACGTTTGGAGATGAAATATACGAGTAAAGACATAATTATTATAACTGTCACGTATAAATACAGCACAATAATCCCTAAGTAATCCTCTAAAAAGTACCTAATTAAAGTTTGCAAAAGGGTTCCTAATTCATTCCCTCTCTGATTGAAATATTATCAGAAATGCAACAACGAAAAATTATAAGTAACAACCAAAAAACAATGGCCTATCTAAATTTTGGGTTAGATTGAGTAAATCAAGAAACAGCTAATTCTGGCGTACCTGTCTGATAAAATTCGAGCCAAAGCAACTGACTTTACAGAGGCATGAGAGTGACCCTGAACAAAAAAAACTGAAAAGTATTTTTGAGCAAAAAATACAATGGATTTTTCTGAAAATAAGCTGAATACTTAAGACCCGTCTTAAGGTTGCTTTTAAGTTTCACCTAGTTTTAATCTGTCATACGTCCAACTTAAGTCAGAAGTATAAAAAAAAAAGAAACTAACGGAAAATGTTGCTCAGCACAAAAAAAGCTGAAATTTCTCATGCCTGTTTACCATTATTTTAAACATGTAAAATTACAAACATCTCCCCCCCCCCGAAACACTTCGGAGATTAACATACGAGCAGCTGATTTCCTCGTTTTTCTGTCCTCGGTTTAGCTAGTTTCCCGAATATTTTAGCTTTGCAAACCTCCTTTGCAAACCTCCATGTGAAGTCCCTAAAAATGTATAAATTTTGGTGGCTTTCCTCCTATTTGCTTGTTTTCAATTAAGACTGACTTTCATGCCTGTATTACTGTCAGGTCTAAATACAGCACAATAATTTATCTAGAATTTTAAGGCCTCGAAATAAGCTCACTGGAGAATTTTTTTTTCCTGCTGAAGGAGTTGAAAACCGTTTTCTGAGTATTTATGGCAGCGATAAACTCAGTAGTACTCACTCATTTCTTGTAGGTACTCATTTTCAAACAGTCCTGAGCATAGATTTTGCCAAAATCTTCTAGAGCCAGAATTACGTGCATAATTTATAATGACAGTTATACACTGTGGAAGGTTGTACGCATTTCATTATGCAAATAATGTCTATTTGAGTATTTTACGGAAATATACAAGTTAATACACAATAAACTGATGACCCACAATTTTGTAAGTCCAACTTTTCTAGTTAACACCCCTCAGAACCAGGAGAAGACAAATCAAATCTTCTGTCCTCTTCTGGTTCTGTGGTGTGCTAACTAAAAAAGGTCCCTGAGGTCCCTGATTCATCCCCACAAAAAGTCCCTAATTAAAGTTTGCAAAGGTACCTAATTCATCCTCTAAAAAATACATAATTAAAATTTGCAAAGAGGTTCCCCCAATCACACCTCAAAGTCCTTAACTTAATAACACCCAGCTTTCGAGTTTATTTATTTGATGAAGTTGCAAACAGGACCAATACACTGTAACTGAGGTGTGTTTATAAACCTCACTCACACGTAAGTCCTATAGTGAGTTATGTAACATTAATCTTAATTTTATATTAATTTAATTTATAATATTTTACATTTTATACAAAAAAATTAATATAATAAACTGTAAAACTTACATATGGCAGCTCTTAACTTCAGTCCGTCATCTTAAGCCCCCAACATCCGTTTGAACTTTGCAAGAAATTCCAAGAGCCTAAATACCCTTTTTCACAGCACATATCTGTGTTAGGCAAAGCTTAAAATCGAATGTCAAGTAAGATTGCCCACCACAAAATCCCCAGATAACATTTCAAGATTACATTTGCATTTTTCCCTAAGGCAAGGAAAATTCCTTTAAAGGTTGGCTGGTTGGAATTTGACTTATTGAATAATCGATCCAGGAAGACCTATTCAACGCGCTATTGACCTAGTGAATGACTCACCATTAAGCCTATTCAAACATATTTGCCAGCCACCCAGCCAGTTTCTCTCCGAGTTTCTAGTGATGGGTAAAAGAAATTTTCAAAAAGCCAGGTTGTGAATTTAAAAAATTTGATTTGGTCGAGACAAACCAAGTTTGGTTCGGAAAACTAATCCGGCAGTTGTAAGAGCTTATATCCTTATAAACAATGTTCCGACCTACTAATATCCATTAATGGTTTTTTTTTCGAAGAGGACGGACGTTGGAATCTACGCTCCGATAAGGTGAATATTATTATATTTAATTAACACTTAAAATCAGTAATTTTCAGTTGAATTGCGAATAATTTAATGCTAAGTTTTCCATTGTAAAGACTAGACAATCAGCTTTCAGAATAGTCAGCATGCGCTTTTTAAAACAATTTAAAATTCGAAATATAATTGCCGTCTTCAATTTACCACAACCAAATCTATTGTTCATGTGCTTGCAATGCTGTGATGGTGTCAATGATTTAAAAAAATACAAAATACAACAAAGAAAATTCAATCAGAACACTCACATAAAAGATCCGCCGTTTTTTAGTGAGTAATCATCTGATAGAATTTTTTGTTTTTAAATTCATATTATTGTGATGTATTTTCCTAGAGGCCATTAGTCGCTCTAAAGGTCAATGACACAAGCACTCAAGAAAAAAACAATCTGTACAACTTTCACTAAGAGGTCAGTGATACAAGTTAAAGATGGTAGCTGTGAAGGTATTAGAATTCGTCAAACTTACAGAAATGTTGCTCAACAAAAAAAAGAAAATAGGCCTATCATGCAGCAATGTTTTCTCTCTACAATCCCACAGAATAAACTGCCCTTCCCCAAAAAACACTCAATATTGATGAAGTGATAACTGTGTGTTTTTTGGATTCCTCCCCCCTCCGAAAATTGTGTGCCCCATCGGACTTCTGTTCGGCCCGCACCCCCGTAAAAATATTCAAATAGCACGGGTTTTCCTGATGAGTAACCCAACAAGAATGTTTTATATGCCGGGGTCAACAACACTTTTTAAGGCAAAAAATTAGGAGACGGCCTGCAGAGGGGGACTTGGGGGTTGCTCAAAAGGGCCTGCTTTCCACCAAATCCCTTACTACTATGCTTAGTAACAAAAAGGATCCAAACATTGTTAAAAATCATATACTAAGCTACGATCCACAAATCAGCCACTGCAAAAGGGCACATGCCCTAATTGTAAGTACCTGCAATGCAAGCTGACAATTGCAGATATGCACAGGGGTTTTCTTGCCACTCATCCAAATAAAAAATGTTGCTATGATTTATACCGAAAGGCATTCAATTAAGCTAACATTAGCTTTTCAACACCTACTAATGAATTGTATGACTTTTGTTCAACCTATGATCAGCACAAGAGTGTGCATAATGATCAAAATCCTTCTGCCAATTGTGCCCAATGTTCCGACTGGACAAATCACAAAAAAAATGACTGAAGTCGCAAGACTGTACTACTACAAAGATGTTGAAGTTGTCAGAGCACTACGGAATCAGGGAATTGCTGCATATTCTGTTGATTTAGAAAACGTCTTACTTTTACCCATATTCGCAATAAAAAATTCTTTTTTTGTCAGCAGGTTGGTTACCTTCCACAAAACGTTTGCATCACTCGACAAAAAAAGACAACAAAAGCCCCAGACTGTAAGGAGAGAAAACTAAAACACATTTCTGTTTTATGGCATGAGGCCACAGCAGGCAGGTTAGAAGAAGACATTGCTTCAGCTTTCATCAAAGCAATAAAAAATGACAGACAAATGAACGAGTTTATTCTGTAATTGTAAATCAAGAGTAGGGACCCACTAAAATTACCATCCGATATTTAGAGAGAGGTCACACGTTTATGTCGGCAGACAGTGTCCATGATAAAGGAGAAACTAAGCTAAAAAAAACAAAATGTTGATGATTTCAAAGATTTCATGGACATTGCGCAAACTTTAATCAAAAATATTGACGTACATGCTATGGAGCCTTCCGACTTTCGGATGGGGATGAGCACTGCACGACAGTGCAGACCCCCCTCCGAAGAAAGCTACAGGTAAAAGAAAAGTTTCAGAAGTCGATCCTTTTCCTCTTTGAACAGAAATCTGCGAAGTCCAGTTTGAGAAGAAAAGGAAAACTATGAAGTTCAATCGTGAATTTGGAGAAGATTACATTGAAGCAAACTTTTTAAAATAAAAAATTGCCATTCGTCAACTTCCAGCAGAGCGCAGCACAGCATGGGGCATCTTACCTGTAAAGAAGCAGAAGATTGTGGACGAACTGGTTCCTCACGTAGATTTGCATAAGAGGGAGTTTTGGTTATCCTCACCAACTAACGATGGAGGCAAGGATTTATTGACATCACTTGGTGAAGAGTAAAAAAAAAACCGTACATTTTGGACAAAAATAGAATATTTTTTCATTGGAAATGTAATTATTTGTGTTATCTTAGCTATTTTAGTAATTATGCTTTAAATTGTGAAAAATGTGCATTAAAGTGTCGCTGTTTTTACACAAAAAACTTGTGCCTATCATTAAATATAAACATTTTACAGTGCAAAAAGCAGTTAGTAGCCGCTAGTTACTTCCTTTTGCCGTCGGATATTCATGAAATTCCGAACGCCAAAAGGAAGTAACTGCTGAAAAAATTAAAAAAACTGAAAATTATTTTTTATGTCAAACTTGGTTAAATACAGTCCTCAAACAATATTTAATCCAGATTTTAACATTTCATGAATTATTTATAGAAAAATTCAGTTTTTTTCCATTTATCTCCAAACTTAAAAAACAGCACTTGCTTCCTTTTGCCAAAGGACGGCTGCTATGTTCCCAAAACTATCGAAATAACATGGTTCCCCCGAAACGGTGGAATAGGCGACCCAGTGACTTCCTTTGCCATCATGGAATTCTTCCAAGTTTACGATTCTGTTTTCGCCAGCAGGCTAAAGTATTAAAGGAAACATGTCTTTACTAAAAATATTCTAAATTTCGGAATTTTCATTACTCTAGCCAATCTGTTTAAATCATAATTCATTAAAGGTTTATGAAAGTCGATTAATCTCTGGGTGAACTTAAGTAAAGACCTCTGCCAGGAGACAATTTATTTTTTGCTTCGTTTTTTTTATTTTTTTTTTCGAGCCAGAACCTTCCAATTGCTTGTAATGTCGCACGAGTTCAGACAGAATTTTTGCATCGCTCTGCGCCTTTTTTGCGGCAGACACCACCCCCACTGTCCCTCCCACCAAACCTCCAATGCCGGCTAAAATCGGTCCTAACAGTGCCAGCGACAAAAAGCCGCCTTTCGTTTTTCGTGGTCTTGTTTTGAGCACCATATTATCTTTTTCATTATTATTGTAACTTCGACTTTGCCTCTATCTAACTTTAGATTAATTTTCCTGTCCCTAATAAGCAGAGCGTGACAAGTGGTGTTAGCCAGTACTGCGGCCCTAAACTTCAATTTGACTTGAAGTACATCATACACGTTAAGATATCACTCCTTTAACTTTCCCGACAACGATAGCCTATTGGCCAACTCGTATGTTGTTTATAGGTGTTTAGTCCCATTAGTTAGGCCACCCAGTCGTATGCGGTTACCAGGATTAGGCCCATTGCATGCCTACGGCATATCATTTCCGGACCTGAATTTGCCCCTCGTATGGTGTTGCAATCTTGTTCAGCTCTCATAGGATTTGTTGCGTGCTGTTGTATGCTGTCTATGAACGCACGTCTTAGTGTTTGTAACCGCCTGTTCACTAGTCCTCTTGCATAGACGTCAAGAAATCAACATTCCGAGGGGTACTAACTCTAGTGAAGACAGATTTGTTATAACTTTCCCTCCTTTTGCAGGAAGAAAAGCCTCATCCGACCTCAAGTTGTAATTGCATTCTCTGTTGTATGTGCCCTCTTGTCGTCCAGAGTGCTAAACCGTTTGGTGTGTGTTAAAATATATTTAAGCTTTGCAATATTATACTGGCTACCTATGGTCTCTTAGGAATACCTCACATGAGGAACTTGTGTGTGTGCTTCAGTGTGATCTTGCGACCATCTGCCTCCTCTGTTTCCTTCCCTTGCCACTTTCCGGAGTTTTGTATAAAGAAACCTGTAAGTAAGCTAACATACTTTGTCATGTTGTACCGAGTGAACTCAGTTGATAAGGTCCTACACATTCAACTGTTTGGTAGGGTATAACGTTAAGTTGTGGCTTAAGACTTGTACGTTCGTACATTTACTCTCTACAATTTGGGTATGCAATGTTATTGATATCGGCCCTTGCATAACCTATACCTACCTTGTAACTTGTAACGGTATATAAACCAAAGGTATTCGTCTTAATTGCTGTACACATTACTTATCCTAGTACACGGTATATATAGACTTAAGGCACTGAGAGTTACAATTCTACTTCCCAACTTTTTTTTTTATCAAGAAAGGGACTAGTATGCAGCCGGCGAGTTAAGACTTTATATACTTAGGTCTTATTGGCTTATTGGCTATTATCAAGACCTAGGCTTGGCTATATGTTGCCTATTCTTCAGGGAACTAATTTATTGTTATGTCTGAAGTTACTGCCCATCTTCCAAAAGACTTATGGTTATGATATCACCACTTTTATAGTCGGCCCTATTTTAGACCCATACAACAATTTTTCCTTTATCACTTAAGTTGTTACCTCGGGATAGCATTGAGAATTAACAGCAAGTATTGACTTTTGGTTGAACCTTAATAGTCGGCTGAGGCTTGTGGTGTAGTTTGGTGAACTTAGTGTGTTACAGTACCATTAGTTGGTTATTGTGTACTGTGCCCTGAGGAGCTAAACTCCAGTCGACTAAGCCTTTACCTTTATTTGCCCTTTGTGAGATTAAGTTAATTGAGAGGTGAATCTTTTTTTTGGACATATATCACAGCTTTCCAAGACGGCCTCTTTATACCTAAAGACCCTTCTGACCCTTTTACAACTAGTTATGATGTCTTTAGACTCTGTGCACATACCAGCTACCTTTCCCCCATATGCTTGTTGTTTTTAAGGGAGTATGAGTGTTTTTACGACCGCTACTGTAATAGGAAATGGGCTACGTTTAGCTACTTTGTAATTTGAGGCATCCCACCATGTGTCACGAATTACATGGTGCTCTTGTATCCTAGCTGTGTGAGTTAAGAAATAAATAAGCAGTAAATTAAGACCTAAGCCGAGTCTGAGCCGTTATGACCATCCTCGACTCACCTGGTCAGTGCCCAGTTCAAAGTGGCAGCTACGACTTTAGGGTTAGCTCTAGTACTAATTACCACATAATAAACACCCTCATGCCTGAGGTGGAGATAAGTAAATGTAACACGGTTTCAATACTCCTCGAGGGAGGTGGACCTCCAGTATAGGGTTATACTATTGGGAATGTTGCTGTAACCGGTATCAATTCTGAGGTGGTAAATTACCCCCGCACCATGGAACTCCGTGATGCGGTTTATGTGCCGACTAGTCGTTCCGATGTTTTATCCCTGAGAGCCTTGTCTGTCAACGATTATAACGTGAACATTAGGCGCATTAGAATATACGTCCGTCGAAGGGGCAACCCTTCAGTCCTTGTGTTATTCCTCCCGTTTAAGAATGGGGCTTACCTTAGCTTGGCAAGACAGATGGTGCCTAGCTTTACCCGCCCTACCACCGAGACTGGATCGAGTTTTAAAGGTCCGCCGATAAGCCATTCTGAGCCTAGTTATACAGATTTGAAGTGTGAAGCCTGCGGGAATCTTGAACCAGAGATACTGCGCTAGGCGGGAGACTGGGACCACAACTCCGAACAATTCCATGCCCCTCTCCTCGAGCATGTAAGTGACCAAATACCTGTCGATCTTCCTGATCCCTTTATAGATCTTCGACCATTACTCGATGTGAGCGGTCCAGGTGATGATGAAGAAGTTACCTACCTACCTGCTCCCTCTACATTTCCTCCTGCCCAAGAACACGAGGACAATGGTGTGAGAAGTGATTTAGCTAAAAGTTCTCAATTTATATAGCAACAGCCTTTACCTACCCAAGAGAACTCTAGTGTTACAGAGTGGGTAGAAAACACTTATGAAGATTGGGAATCCTGCTGTGCATTGTCGATCCCCGATGTGCCTCCTATACCACTCAACTATAAGCAGGCTATGACTAGCCCAGATGCAGATAAGTTGAAGGCTGCCGTCGCTAACGAGCTTCAAATGCTCACCGACCTCGACGTATGGGACTTTGTCCCGAGGCCATCGAACAGGCGTGTCGTTAAGCTTAAATGGGTCTTTTCAAGAAAATACAATGCTGATGGAACCCTTCACAAATACAAGGCCAGATTGGTCGCTTGTGGCTGCAACCAAATCCACGGCCAAGACTTCTTTGAAAGTTCAAGTCCCGTGGTCAAAGGACAGTCAGTGAAGCTCCTACTTGCCCTGGCCAGTACCAGCTCTTCTAGCTTCTAGCTCTTAATACTGCTATGCAGGGTATGACAGGGAAGTGGGAGTAAGTGCAAAAAATGAGGGGGAACTGTGTGAGATGTAATCTCAGCACACAAATAGATTTTTATGCAATTTCTCCCGTTTCTCAGTAAGGCTAATTAATTATCTATTCCAAGCGGCCGGCACTTGCAATTGTTATATGCTCGGCATTATTGTTATCACGTGCATTCCTCTGTTGTCATTGTTATCTATTGACGCCATGTCCCCCCCCCCCGGCCTCCTTCTTCTGTCTTCTGCGATCGAGTCGGCAGGGTCCAGATCAGCCTCCTTCCATCAAACATTCGGCCTTGTTTCACCCGGTGTTAAACGGAATGTTAATTCACAAAACGGTAAACTAAAGGCATGTTATGGACTATCATGGAAGCCTGGTAAACCATCGACTGAAGGGGATGGAGACTGGGAAATGAACAGATTAGTAGCATAGACTATGTTTGTGTTCTGGGCATACCACCATCTTGTTGGATAGTATGGAACGTAGGACTTTGCTTATTATGACGAGGGACTTTTTACCAACCCCCGACAAACTGTAACCTTTGCAATTTGTGGTGATCATACATAAATAAAACCTCCGACAATAGTGATCGTCAATACGAACTGGTTTATGTGTCCTTTTTTCACGTAGTTAGGACACGGGGCAATCAATCCACACTTATTCCGTGGCCTCTCTTTTTTCTCCTTGGAACTATGTTAAGCATCATAGAGTAGACCAAGCTAACCTAACTGACTGTGATATTCTGACTGTGTCTCTTTTGCCACATAACGCTGCATTCAGCAGTTAGGTTAGACTGATTGAAATATTGTTTTCGGGGCTCTGCTGCATACGTTCCGTTGTTGGCGTGGCTCTATTACCTCCCCTTTTTATCGTGGCTCACAAGGGGAAAATAGTCCTTCCCGTCGGGCAATTATCTCATGTTTGGTCGTGAGCGGCATGAGGAGATCTGCTGTTAGGTCCGTCGCACGTAGCTCCTATTAACACAAAAAGCAATCCCCCCTCCTCCAGATCGACAAAAACCTGCGTGCGGGTAGTGGACAGTTTCCCTCTCCTCCAGATCGACAAAAAATTGCGCACGGAAAGCGTGTTTTTTCGGGCGGGGTATTGGGGTCCTCATATCATACTTTACCACTATTAAGGTAAGTGTCTACCAGCTGCAGTCTTGTAAATGTACTATCCTGTACAGCGTTGCAATTGTGCCCTCCTTAATAACTATTCGTTCACAATCAACCTCATGATTCTTAATCAAGTTGCGTAGAGCGGTCCTACTGCTGTTATATCGGTCTCTACTCTCCCGAGTATTGGCCATTTTATAGCATCTCCAGAGTAATTTCTTTTTAGTAGTAAGTTTCTGCCTGTCCCTAGAGATAAAGCCCTTGCTACTTGACTTAGCCTTATAGTTACCCAAAAAAAAGGACAACGAGAGAAAGCCTTTAAGGATGATTAGGAATTTTTCCAACATAACATCAACATTAGGTAGATCGGACAGGCAAACGTGATGTAGGTTGCTTACTATTAATTTAAAATTAATTATTTTTGGTGAGGAATGACAGGAGGCGAACTCTCTACAGAGTCAACGTAAACACTAAAGCAGACCATGTTATGGTCACTGGTACTAAAGTGCTCAATGACTTCCTCTTCAAAAACCGACCTGTTAGAGTCATCCATTACCACGTCCAGAATGATATTACCTCTTGTAGGCATAGTGACCAACTGGTTAAGTCCAAGGTCGAGAGTAGTCTCCAGAAAAATCAGCTGTTGAGGGATAGTCGAAGTAGAGTTCTGCCAATCAATACAAGCCATAATAAAGTCGCCAACATCTAGGTTACTAACATCCATCTTAATAACCAGGTTTAAAAAATGGCTAAATTGAATTAAATTGTGTGCAATAACGTCCGTTAGGCACATATCCTGCTATAAGACGAAATTGACCCGGTTCAATATCATGACAAATACCTTCGCAATCAATTGATCTAAATACCACTGAAACATCAGAGATTTTCGACACTTGACAAAAATACCACCTTCCATGGAGGAGCAGCAGTGTCTTCTAAATAAATTGTAATCCACACGGTTGGACAGTAACATGGAATCATGGACAGAGTCATCGAACCAAGTTTCAGTAACAATGATAATATCATACAAATTAATCGTGATTACACAGCCTAGTTGAAAGAGCTTAGCCTTAGCACTCCGGGTGTTATTTAAGCAACACTTCAAGACACGGACTGGTGCTTGTGACCATGACCTGGGCGCAACAGCTCCGAGAGACCCCGAGGAATTTTTACGTCCACCCCAAGCGGATGGCAATAAACGTTAGAGGGACAATTGGTTCCGTAAGTGGAGGTACCCTTTAAACAAGCCAGTTTCCCACATACGACCCACAAATTATTGCTCTAACAATTTCCTGCTGAAGGACAAGCTTACCCATTATAGTTAAGTGGACCCCGTCACGTGTCATGCCACCCGGTGTCCCCAAAGTCTGTTTTCACCCAATAACAAATTTCCACATACCCCCACTGCAAATGTAACTAGTTCGCTGCTACAGCAAGCAACCCAATTCAAGGATTTTGGTTGGCCAGGTTGAGGCAACATGCCCACAAAAATAATATTTGCCTCAGGTCTGATTTTAAGAGCAGTTACAGCCACCAATGCCAAACCAGATACAACAAAAACAGGGTCATCGTGGCCAAAACAATTTACCTCCTGCACAAAGGACAATGAAGGGAGCTGAACCAGAGTTCTTTTGAACCTCGGAGACATGTCGTGCAAGTTGTTCGATCCAAAGTCCAGGATATGTCCACGTTGTGACACTACCATAATCGTTTAGATTCAGTGATCTTATATGTGAATAACCAAGAAGTACTACTTCACGATTTTTTTAATCTGAGGAGGTTGAAAGCTCAAAAACTCGTTTGTTGTCTAAAACATACTACTTGGCGTGAAGGCGGTGTTTCGACAGCACATTATTTGTTGGGTTTACCTGATTTAGTTTTGGAAGTGTTTGCTTGTTTACCCGGCCGATTTTATCTTGGTTAATAGATTTACACACAGTCGCTGCCTTAGTGTGACTTTTGCTAGACTAATGGGCACACGTATAGGCTTTAGTATACTTCATTCTACTGCAGCCCTTATCAGGACCAACATTAAGAGACACAGTTTCTTTTCGTGACTTTTCTAGGTGTACTAGATAAAAGATGTAAACCCCCTTCTGGATTACAACAAAAAATAGCACGCAACTGAACAATATTTGCTGCATCAGATTTGACACTCTCCACATGCAAAGCTGTAGATGGCTTTGTTACGGAAGCTAGAGATGACTGTGGTTATCTCAACCTTCCATGTTGAGAGTCTCGATCTTTGATTCCCTTACTTGCTGTTTCACATTTTTTTTAATGTACATCAAGCCCTTCGACAAAAACTCGCTCTGTCTCAGAACATTATTTTTAAAGTTAGCCTCAAATGAAGCAAAATTTGTTTGGAAAAGTTTATGTATAGAGTCCAGGTACAGATTCAGTATGTTAGGTTGTTGATCCTTGTTTCAATCGGTTTGTGGATGGGGCATTCGTTAAAAAAACAAAACTGGGTAATTAGCAATTATGTAATTGCTGTAGCTATCATCGGATCCTCTAAATGACTTGTGCCCAGGTCCAGTTGTACGTACCTTCGGATTTCCACCTTCCCCCCAGTATTTTGAGGTATGTTGCAGTTGGGTTGTCAGTTTGGCAAGCTTTTAAGTCTGCAACCCCAGCATCAAAATCTCTTTCCGAGTAAACAATCTCATGATTGCGTTTTATTTGACAGATATCCTCTTATATGTCCCGTAGTGAGTCCATTACCTTGCTTAGATAAACAGGAGCTTTCGAATCATAAATTTCAGCAAGAGATTCGAAAGATACGTTTGCCAGGACGGTTAGACGTTCTGAGGTTCTTCCTTTTATTATTTATTTTGAGGTTCTACTTTTTATTATAATATTGAAATAAAAGCCTCATCGACGGCTCAAAACATTTTAAATTTTTTGTATTTAAAACGATGTCCGTCAACAGGATTGGACAAACATTGAACAGGACAAGAGGGGAACGGGGTAAAGTGATGGGAGCCGGTACAAGAGGACAGCCAGGACTGGATACGTTTTAATCCCGGAAAACAACTACGATATGCAAAGAAAGCATGTAACTAAAGTAGGAGCTGCTATCAAACCCGAAGATGCCGTAAATTATATTCAGATCAGTACTCTGGGAACGGACGTTCAGAGACTTAAAACCAAATTGGCCCCTGCCATTACTCGTCTCTCCAACGAGTTGGCTTCTGCCATTTCCAAAAATGCATTGTTCGTAGATGAGGTTAGGAGAATTTCTGTGCGAAGAAGAAGCAAATTAAAGAAATAGCTTTTCCCCGGCACGCTGCTGACACTGCAACAAAAGTGTATGTTGATAGGAATTATTTATTACAGGACAATCAGAAAGTATACTTCAATGCAATGCACAAGCTAATTAGAATGTTAAGCGATCCTACTTTACTGAATGATGCTGTTGCTAAGGTATTCATCGACAGTAATTTCTTGTTACAAGATGACCAGAAACAAATACTTCAATGCCACAAACACACCGAATAGAAATCTAAGTAAACCCACCTTACCGATTGACGTTGCTATGAAGAAATTTGTACATGAAAACTGTTTCATGCTAATCAGTTTTAACATGAAAAGCCCTTTGGAAATAGCAAGTGATTGGTTAATTAATTCCGGTCTTTCAAGCTTCACATGTAAAAGTTCTGGTTTAATTCATAAAGCAATTTTATACTGCAGCGATCCGAGTGTTGCACTCGTTGCTAAATGTAAAGTAGGAACGAAAGCCCTTTACATTACTAAACTAAAGGACGAGCATTCAACAGCTACAGTTTTCGAAATTCCTTACGTGATGAAAAAAATTTGCCCATCGCGATACAGGAATTTGAAGAGCTTCACACAGAAGACATTTATTTCCAGCTAGATTTGCACGTAACTTTTCAGTAGATGACTCGTCTCATCCTTTATAAAACAGCTTCGTAATTACTAGCCTTATAGAAGGGGTTAAGGAAAAATAAGCAAAAGTAACCTCACCAAATCTGGTCAAAGTTTTGTATGCATTCGTAATCGACATCATTAAGGAAGTATGACGTGCGTGTGTTTGTGTGTTTGTGTGTTTGTACCTCTACTCCTCCGGAACCAAAGCACCAACAAAGATGGGAGTAGGACCAAACGAAAGATAATTAAATTGCGCACAGTATAGGCCTATTTTCATAGCTGCAACTTGATATTATCACCCTCAAATATGCGAAAAACCCTGGAAAAAATGACGTTTTTTAAAACCCTCTTCATGTTTGTTCATGACGTCATAGTTTGTTCATGAAAACCTCCTCCAGCGAAGAGAGATGATCTAGAGAAGGATGCACGGAGGACGTATTTTGCAACACACCACATATACATTTTAAAATTGGTTTTGTATTAGCCACTGAATTGATGAACTGATCCCTGGAAAAATCAAAACAATAGATTTGGTTTTAAAACGGTGTCAAACATTCGTCTTTCTGAAGAATGGAAGGAAGAAAGGAAGGATGAAATATTGAATGGAAAGATGGAAGGAAGAATAAAAAAAGGAAGGAAGGATGGATGAAAGGCAGGAACGAATTACGAATGAATGGAAGGATGGAAAAGAGGAAGAAAGGATGGAAGGAAGGAAGAAATTAGGGATGGATGGAGGAAGGACGTATGGATGGAATGTAGGATGGAAGGAATGATAGAAAAATGGATGGAAGGAAAGAAGAAATGATGGATGGAAGGATGAAGAGAAGGATGAAAAAAGGATGGATGGAAGGATAAAAGGGTAAAAGGAAGGATGGATGGATGGAAAGAAGGGTGGAAGGAAGGAAGCATAGATGGAAGGATGGGTGGACCTGAATTTGTATCAACTGACTTGTTGCATGGAAAAAACAGACCCATAGACCTGGTTTTAAAAGGGCGTCATTTTCTTGGATTCTGAAGCACGGCAGTGCGTGGATTGAGCGAGCAAAGCGAGCTATTTCCACGTAAACTAAAACTTTTCAATGTGTCTCGCTTTGCTCTCGCAGTCTTTCATCTTTCACCTTCGTAGGAGATCACTTCTGACGTTCTGCAGATGTTTCTCCAAATGAGG
Source organism: Lithobius niger (assembly GCA_023313725.1). Taxonomy (NCBI): domain Eukaryota; kingdom Metazoa; phylum Arthropoda; class Chilopoda; order Lithobiomorpha; family Lithobiidae; genus Lithobius; species Lithobius niger. The sequence continues at coordinate 81,445 of JAHWFP010058640.1, forward strand.
GATCATCCGAAAGTGAAGTGATAAGATGCCCATGGAAAAGTCTGTACTGAGCAGGACATAAAGAACAATATTCTTAAAATAAATAAAACAAGAAAACCCATATAAAGTGTATACTAACACAAACTACAAGTGATGTGTGGATCTTGGTGGTCACATTGATTCAGCCACGTTTCTGAGGAAATGTTTGCGCTGATCGAGTGAGCGAAGCGAACGAAGAATCAGAGTTTGTCATCAGAACAGTGCTTTTCTGATAAATTGCTTGATCTTTTTGCTTGTCTCCTTGGCCGTAAAAAAATATTGACCTTCTCTCGAGATAACCGATATTGCATTCTTCACTCTTATAATTTGCTTGATGGTTTTTTTTTTGTGGAAGGTCTGTCTGTATCATAAATTACAGCAAGAAATCTTCTCGAGCGTAGCGAGACGACGCGGAATGAGCGAGCGAAGCGAGTGACTCCACTAGTCTACATCATTAAGGACGTATGATGTGCGTGTTTGTTTGTTTGTACCTCTTCTCCTCCGGAACCAAAGCACCTATAAACATGGGAGCAGGAGCAAACGAAAGATAATTAAATTGCGCTCAGTATAGGCCTATTTTCATCGCCGTAAATTGATATTATGACCCTCAAAAACGCGAAAACCTTGAAAAACTAACGTCAAAATTTATTAAACCCTCATGATGTTTGTTCATGATGTCATAGTTTGTTCATGAAAACCTCCTCAACCGAAGACAGATGATCGGGAAAAGGATGCACGGAAAATAACCTAAAAGGACGACATATTTTGCAACACACCACATACAGATCTTAAAATTGGTTTTGTATTAACTGACTTGATGCATGAAAAAAAAACAATAGATTTGAATTTAAAACGGTGTCGAAAGTCGCAGCATGAAAGCTCCTCGAGCGTAGCAAGACGACGTGGAATAAGCGAGCGAAGCGAGCTACTCCGCTAGTTGTATTTAATTCTCGGTCCCTATATAGTTAACCACGGACCGGGGAGGACCCAGGTGCCAAAACTATCGAAATAACATGGTTCTCCTGAAACGGTTGAATAGGCTACCCAGTGACTTCTGTCTCCGTCGTCGAAATCTTCCAAGTTTATGATTCTGTTTTCACCATTATGCCAAAGTTTTAAGGGAATCGTGACTTTACTAAAAGCACCTCTAAAGTTTGGAATTTTCATTACTCTAGCCAATCTGTTTAAATCAAAGTTCGTTAAAGGTTTGTTAAAGTTGATTAAAGCCTGGGTGGCCTTAAGTAAAGGCCTTTGCCATAGGGTATTTTTTTTTTGCTTTGTTTTTTGTTTATTTTATTTTCTTTGAGCCGGAACCTTCCACTTGCTTGTGATGTCACACGAGTTCAGCCAGAATGTTTGCATCGTTTTGTGCTTTTTTTATGGCAGATACCAGCCCCGCAGTCCCTCCCACCAAGCCTCCAATGCCGGCTAAAATCGGTCCTAGCAAAAAACCGCCATTCTATTTTTTTGTGATTTTGTTTTAAGCGCTTTATCTTTTTTTATTATTATTGTTTAATAAACAACTTCGACTTTGCCTCTATCCAACTTTAGATTCATTTTTCTGTCCCCAATGATCAGGGTGTGACAGGTAGTGTTAGCTGGCATGGCCGCTCTAAACTTCAGTTTGACTAGTACGTCCCCGATTCCCGATTGAAGTCTCTCGGATAATTTGGAGCAATCCAACACCACGAGAGATAGGCTTTCTTGAACTGAAGCAAGTCGAAACTCAAGTCGTTGGTGTCGTAGCAAAGCTGGCTAACTTGCAGTTCAATTCTGCACAAGCCAACGTACTCTCCAGTGGCAAAATTAGCGTCTAAATCAAGAAATGGATAACCGCTTGGAATTTATAGTCACACGAGCATCTTGCAATCTGCAGTGGTCAAACACGGCCGGATTTTTAACAAAAGATTCCTGTCTGTTAGTTTAAAAAGCTAGACCTATCCACCAAGGTTTCTCAATCACGGAAGAAGTCAACACGCGCCTGGTGAAGCTGGTATTTTGAGGGAGCTCGCAGCTGTTGTAATACCACTGCCTGAATTCTAAATCCATGGTCGCTCCGTGGTCGATGAGACTGTAGAGTTCAAGTTTTTGCTTGTCCGATGCCACTACGTGGGGAACGAGCTGGGAAATGCTATTCAGAGCGAATTTGCCATTGGCTGTGGCCGCATCTATCAAAGATGGCATTTGTGTCACTATCTCGCATGCAGGTGAGCACGTCTTTAGTTCCACAGATTAGTTTATCATAATTTTCGAAAAATCCCATGATGTGCTTCAATGGAATGGCGAAGGTAAAGCTTCCCTTGGGAGTTGGCTCAACGATGATGGACGCATGCGGCTGTTTGAATCCCACGTTCTTGGTTAATTCAGCTGTGACACAAGCCGCACAATCTAATGCCCAGCACTGACCGGTTGCTCCACTAAGCCGTAAGTGTGCAGTCCCTTCATTATAGTACCAAACCTAGGATAATTTACTCATCGACTTGTTTATCACTCAGATGGTATTTGATATTTAAAACAGGAACATGGGAGCACTATTAATTAACGCCGCTATGTCTTTATCTGCATAAGACTGGTCATCGTCCTTCAGCAACTTCCCTTTAATCAGTAGATAACTATTGGCAACGTGCAGAAATAAATCTTGGTTTTCTACGTGTATGCGAATTTCGAAATTTAATTTGTTGACGTTAGTGCCAACAATAGAGGTGTATTCGTGGTAGGTGTAAGATTTGGCCGATGAATCATATACCAAAGGTTCGTTGATTTTTAAGTAATCTTCTACTATGCTCATTTTCTGGGTGTTGTTATAAATTTGAAGAGAGCTTTGTTTCTAGGCGTCAAACTGTTTGTTTTTTTTATTATTAGAGTTAAAATTAAGAAAGAGTCCTTTCCCTTGTTTTCCGAAAACGGGCATTTTATCCTTTTTTTTTAATTTTTAGATTCCAAATGGAGATGTACCTTGAGCATTTCACCATTTAAAACCGAGGTCTGATACGTGAGCCAAACTCTTATAATTAAGTAACAGGGAGATAAATTAAATTATTAGGGGACTCTATGATTTTGAAACCGGGCGGTGAATTGAGATAAAAAGGAGTATAAAGTGAGTCTGAGTGTAGCTCTTTAGCTAAGAATTGCCTTTGATATCTATGTGCACGAAAATAGTATTGATGCTCATAATGACGACAGTATTTTGACTTTCTCGGCTTATCAGGTAGTTGTCCAAATCAAACCCCAAAACTTGAGCCAAACTCTTGTCACCAGAAAAGGATAAGCCATAGTTCGGATCAGTAAGTATCAAATCGGTTCTTAAGTGTTTAGATTCAGAAGAATTTCAATTGCTTTCTTGCTGTGACCATTTGCTTCTAACGCTGACTTGAGAAATTTATTCAAATTTTCGATTTTCTAACCTCCTGGGGTGACTAATACTTTCTGCCAGGAGGCAACAGCATCGGTTGTGTATTGAATTTCGTTATTTTTTGTGGTAATTTTATGAAGGTATTATAAGTGTCTAAATTAAGCAGAGCCAATTCGTAACTTTTTTCAGAGTCCAAATGAATGGGCGTTTTTAGATTAATTCTCAAAGAGTCTTTGCCGGTGAGAATAATTGAACAGGAATACATTTCTTTTTTTTATCCCATTTCAATCAAAACAATTTTTGAGGTAAAAAACTTCCATTATGCAGGTTCCCTAGTCATATAGTGCATGTAGCCCTGCCCAACTGTACCAAGGTTGGGAGGTCATTTGACTCCATTCTGGAGTGTGGCAATTTTTGTTTGAGCCCTGCTTATATAGGAAAAATATTACCCATGATGAATCAGTAAGAAAGGAGAATCCCCTCATTATGAGGGATTCCCCAGTTCCTGTCTAATCAGATGAAGTCAGGAGGGGATTCCCCTCTCAAGTAAGCCTTTATGTCACTCAAGTAAACCTGGAGCTGGTTTTTTCCAAAGGGGGATTCCCCTCTCAAGTAAACCTTCCATGATATCACTCAAGTAAACCTAGTTAGTTGGAAGGTTACTTGAGGGGGTCGAAACGAGTAAACTTCATCATTCCTCCAGTAAACCTCTCACTCAAGTAAACCTAATCAGTGTGGGAGGTTTACTTTAGTGGGAGGTTTGCTTGATTGTGAGGTTTACTTGACTGGGAGATTTACTTGAGTGGGTAGTTTATTTGATGGGGTAGGTTTACTTGATTGAAAGATTTACTTGATTGGGAGGTTTACTTGAGAGGGAGGTTTACTTGAGGTCAAAGGTCGAGAGGTTTACTTGATGTCAAGGTTCAAGAGGTTTACTTGAGGTCAAAGATCGGGAGGTTTATTTGACTTCCGATCCCCCATTTCTGACCACCCCCTCAAGTAAACCTTCCGACTGACTAGGTTTCTTGGAGTGAAGAGAAGATTTACTAGATGAAAGATGAAGTTTACTTGAGAGGTTTACGTATGGTCAAAGGTCGAGAGGTTTACTTAAGGTCAAAGGTCAATCTGAGGGTGTTACTGAATATTGCATTTTACCACTACTAATACTTCTTAAACACAGATATGAATTACTCGCCTGGATAGTTATGGGTTTAAGGTTGGCTGCAGAAAGAGACTTTGACATTGAATTCTTCACGTTTCATGCTAGTTTAGACTACTGTCACATCAGTCATATATTGTTAACCTGTCACGTGCTATTGATGTCACATGAATGTATTCATTATTATTAGTGCTTATGCATCACTACGCATTGCTTTCACAACGGACCTTCTCCGCATTACGATGACTACACGATTTTTGATCGTTTATTAAGGATGTCTTCGTGTTAAACCTGGAAATTGTTACATGTTGCTATTTACCCAAGTTACATCACTGCATATTCTCGCTTGTTCATTGATACTTCCTCTTATTCTGTACTAAGCATCGAAATGGTTTTGAAGGTACACTGTAATCCGATCTGTGATATTTGTTTCGTGTATTTTACATCTAGGTTTCCAGTAATTCGTGCTTTGTTCAGGCTTCAAACATCCATCGAATACTGTTCATTCTCTTCAATTACGTTATTTTTTTCATTTCATTTCGGTTTTCCATTGCTTGCTAATTTTTATTTATTTAAATCGAAGACCCTGCTCATAGACGTGAACCTTCCTTGACATTATTGTGTTACGTTGACATTAATTATTAAAAAGTAGCCTTCTCTACTTTATAGTAATTAGTCTTTCGCACAATTCTAACTATTGCATTTCACTACTGCTACCATTTACTTAACTGTATGACCCTGCTTTTTGGACGGATCACGGTTACACCCTGTCATCCACAATATAGGGCTTTTTACAAGTAAAATTAATCTTTTTTAAATTTTTTATTTTGTGCACGTTTCTATGGCCACATCGATTTCGTAAGAATCTACGAGGCTCTTTTGATATTGTTAGTTTCACGTGGTATGTTTATTTCTTATTGCTGTCTTTCCTATGCTTTACAGTAATACATCACTTTCGCACTGTGACCTTTTTCATTTTCGACAGATAAGAATGAACAAATAAAAACACGTGTATTTTGTATATTAATAGTCCTGATCACAATTAACCACAATGGTCAAAGCCCTTCCGATTATCGCCATTATCGACCAGCTGTCATGTGAGACGTTATTCCTGACTTTAGTGTCCACAAAAAATGTTTCACCCTCTGTATAAGTTTGGTGTATATGTTTTTGGTGTATATTATGCAGATTACATACCAAAAAAAAACACATAATAAACTTACACAGACGGTGAAACATTTGGGGAACGAAATGGAATGTTTAGGTGAATGTCTTCTCGTAGGCAGACCAACTAATTGTTATTAGTAGCCCTATCTATGAGAATTTGAATAGTAGACTTTGTTATGGTGAACGATTGTTGCTGATGCTTGTAAATATGATTCTTTGTCAAAATTGAATTTCCGTACTTTCATTTTTTAAAAATTCTATGAGCTGTTTTACTATCACCCATATTTCCTGGATCTGTAATCATAGCCTGCCAAGGACGCCATCTATTGTCATACAACACCAACTGTTTTTAATGTTACCCGATATTGCTGGTTGACTGTTGGTCATCTTTCACGTGTAACGTTAATCCTGACGTTAGTGTTATTTTTTTCGGATATGAATATCCTCAGGCCAGATATTTGTGTTGTAATGACATCTATTGTTATACAACACCAACTATGTTCAATGGTGCTCGATATTGCTGGTATACTATCGGCCATCTTTCATGTGAGACGTCATTCCAGACTTTTGTGTTATTTTTTCGAAAGTGACGATCGTTAGTAATTACAATGGTCACTGCTTCCTACATAACACAAACACATACTTTAATAGTATTAATTACAATGGTCACTGCTTCCTACATACCACAAACACACACTTTAATAGTATTAATTCAGCGTCAAAACTGAAACCTACTCCTTAAAATCAAAACTGACTCCTGTTCCCCATTCATTACATGTTACTGAAAGACCATCTGTATTATGACGTCATGACATGATGATAGTCAACATATTATGTTGATCATCTCCATTTCATGCTCATCCATCAACTCTCTTTCGTGGTCTAGTGGTAGAGGTCTGGCTTTCTGTACTATAGTGCCGCGTTCGAACTTGCTTCCAGCCAAGTAAAAAGGAAAATTTTTTTCTATATAGAATCTTTCCGGATATGGTTGTTTCTGACATATATCAAACGGGATTTTGCTCTTGGTTTAGAATCATGATACAACGACTACTGATCACAATCGCCCATGATACAATAGCGTATTTATTTCGCAGATGCAGGCTTTTAAATCCAAGTGGAATGTTTCAAAGATGGTGGGTAACAACCACTCACTGCATGTGCGATGATTGTTGTATAGGATATTGCCCGCTTTTCGAGTGCTGGGATCTAACAACGTCGAGGGTGCGTAGCGCCCGAGCCATTGTTGGTTTTCAGCATGAGAAAAGCAGGCAATATCCTTCTTCTCACCCGTTTTGAAGCTATCAGTCCGACGTACATTGTTGAGCGCAAGTGAGCGCGAGTGGAATACATTGTTGCGTTTAGCCAGAAGAAGGTTTGTGTAGAATATTCGTTAAGACGCAATGCTATACGTAACGAAAAAAAGCAACGTTTAATCTTGAAAGCCGTTGCAATGTTGTAAGTTAACATGAATTCGTCAACGATTTCTTTGACGTTTGAGGTGATGTTGTTTTCAAAAATTGTTCCATTTAATTGATTATATTCGGTTGCTTTATTCCTTGTTATCATTTAATGGAAACCAACTTTTGTAAAGCAGTGGTTGCAATGTTGTGAATAACGTGAATTACTGAGCGTTGTTTTTTAAAAAAACTGTTGTGTTTTTTTTATTTGTTTCAGTAAATTTATTACATTTGTTTGTTTCTTCCACTTTTCACTGTTAACACAAACAGGGGCTGGGATCCACGTGGAGTGCTGGGATCCAAGATCCTAGCCCTCCGCCGCGGATCCCATTACTCCTCGTCCTCGTTCATTGTTGCAATCCCGTCGTGCTGTATTGTTATAACAGGACTGAGCGCTTCAAAACGGGTGAGAAGTGGGCTTATCACTTGTCGTAACAATGTAATGCGGAAATGGTGGGGTGGGGGAAGAAGGAAGGATGTGATAGTAGTTTATGACCCCCCCAAAAAGGAGCATTGTTACTTGAAAACAATTGGTTTTGTTGTTGTGGGCTTGTTGTTGTTTTAACTGAATGAACTGTTCCACTGTAGACGACTAGAGTGGCAATTTAGCTGGAGTGGAAACTGAAGATCATTCACATGCCACAGTTGACATAAGCACCACAGTGTTTATTGCTTGACATAACACTGTAATGCACAAGCGGGGAGGATACGATAGTAACGCCCACAAAAGAGGAAAACTTATAAGACCTTACAAGACCCACAAAAAGGAGCCATGTTGCTTTACAAAACAATGGATTCAAACAATGTCTTCTATGTATTTAGTTATGGACAATTGTACGGTCAGCAAACAAACGAAATTATTTGAAAATACAGATGCAGTGTCCACAAAGAAAATCAATTTCTGAGAGGTATTGACAAAGGAAAATTTCTGTTAAAAAAATCCAAAAAAATGTCGTTGTTAGAGAAGTATTTAAAAAGCAAAGTGTCTGCTGCACAATTCCTGTCGGGTCAATTAAGAAATTTTGGGGGGACTCTGGGCGTAGGAAGGGGAGAGAGACTTGTGTTGGACTTTCATTTTGAATTGCCGTGTGGAGACCATAGTGGAGACCATAGTTCTCCGGGTGTTTGTGACCCGAACTTGGTGTGCACTTTCCACTAGTGGCAAATAATTCCGTATGGTGTTCTGATTATGAGAGTGGAAACACGTTGCAACTCAAATACAACTAAAAAAAATATGCCCTTGGCTAAATGGGGTAGAGCTGCAAACACACCCATTAAGTCGTATGCCAGGAATAAAAAATTAATAACACGGAGGAAGTGCTATTACCCGCAATGGTCATTTGACAGGCAGCAATTGGGTATGAACGTGGTAACGTGGTGAAAAATGAATACTACCAACTGTAGTCGTTCTACATGGTGGAACGTCCTTTAACCTGACCCTTCCTCCACTTCCCCATCATCTTGATGGGAAGTCACTCATCTTCCTTCATAACTTGGCCTAAGTTCTATAAAATTATGCAGTAAGTCATACGTCATTACAGTTGCTAATTTTTAAATGAACATAAGGCTCAACACAAACAGGCTTTTAACACAAGGCTCAAAGTAAAAACATATTAAAAACAATGGGCGACCCCACAGAGCACAACCCAAAGCATACAATTTTAAAACCTAAAAATTAAGATATAAAAGAAATGAACCTAAGCCAGGGGCAAACCTGGCGACAGGGAGCCCAGATATTACTTCGTGCAAATGCACATCGCAAGTCAAATAAATGTCTTGTAAAATAAACATTTCCCATAGTCAATGTTCAACTATTTTTTAACTACCGTGACCTGATTAGTGAAATATCCATTGCAGGAAAAAAATTAGAGGGAAAGATATTGTTTCAGGTGAGTTTCTTCTTTTTTTTTAAATTTAATATCAGTTCTAATTAAAGAAACCATTTTGAAAACCCTTATTGGAAAAGGTATTTCTTCATCTTCTAATGAAGAGTGATTAAAACTTTATATATCTAAATTATGTCTACTATAATAGCAGGTAAAGTCAGGAGTTAATAATTATGTAGGTATACAGTTATGATACCGTGATGGGACTTACGATGGATCTATGTTTTCCAGTTCGATTTAGTGAAGTCATTAAGTTAAACTATTGTAACACTATAAAGGGTTTTTATTTTTTAGCCTTCTGTGCAGCCGTATTGGCTGAGAAGACTATTGCAACGACTTTGCCCGTCTGTCCGTCCACCTTTTTCCATCCGTAGCTTTTTAACTGCCTATGCATTTTATGCATATAAGCCGTTTTTTAAATACAGTTGGACGCAAAAAAAGGGGATTGCATCGTGAGTCTTGTCTAATGACATCACGTCCCACTAGAGTCGTTTATTCGAACTGGTCAGGCGTATCACTTATTAGCGTCAGGCCAGAAGTGCCAGAATATCAGTCGATTAACCATGATTTTTTATGAGAACACGTCCCAGCAAATTGTAGACGTTAGTATTGAACAGTTTATGGTTAAATCATTTGCAACATCGCATGGGAAACGGAGTTCCATCGTTCTTCTTTGGGCAGCCGCAAAATGACGAAAAAAATGTCGGCTACTTTGTACTTCGCCGGAAACTGTCCGAGTAACATACACATATTGACAATTTGGGTAGTCCTTCTAATCAGGCATTAGTGTAACAGTTGTGTAGCATCAATTCGACAAACTTGCGAGGCTGCTTCACCAGCAACGGGGTAGTGCGTAGCTGTAGTACGGATGCATGGACCCACGACAGTTTCCCGGTTTGATGATGGTTTTTGAAGGCACCGGCCGCTACACGTTAAATAAAGGCAGAATTCCAAATTCATTCTATGATCACTTTTGATAGGAAAATAAAAAATAAAGAGCTTTGTCTTTCGTCTGTTATGGTAATATTGCTGTAGAAGAAAATTAGAAGTTCGCTGGTGTAGCTAATAGTCTGAAATTGCGCACTTTTCTTTAATTGACAAAAATAACACACTTTATGTTTGAATAAAGAATGCACTATGTATAGGGGTGCTCAGCTTAACTATCCCAACAAAGAAAGCTACCAAACAAGTGACTTCTTCCTCTCCCCTCAACTCTGTCAAAAATTATACTTTTACAAGAGGAGAGAATTATATCTGGCATCCGGTCAGGTGGTAGAGGCAGTGAAGAACCTTGGGATCTAGACTGGGATCAATGGGTATAGGGGCTAATTTTTTTTATCCCTAACTGTGTCAAAATATTATGAATTATTTTTATTTATTTTATTTTGTTTTATAAATTTAAGTATTTCCGACTGAGATCCATTTTTCTGACTGATAATTTTTCTTGGGTGTGAGGGTGGATGGTGGGTGTTGCCCACTCCCCCCCTCCAAAACAAAAATCGGCTCTTGTCGTATTACATGCGTGAATGATTATAAATATTTCGTAGATATATATTATTTGAACCAATGTTGCGCTTTAAACATTCATGTAAAAATCGGAGCATTAGTTATTACGCTTACCATGAATTGTGTTCCCTGTTTTCTGCTATTGTCGCTTTACCTGCCCCACCCTCGCCTTACAGAAAGCCGTTGGATCATGATTTTTAGCATAATTTAATTTTTTTTTTAAATTTCTTGTTTCAACTTCGGAACGGTACAAGATTGAGTCTAACGTTGTAACCGTTGTGGTCTCTGAGTCAAAAGTTTGTTAAGAAACATGGCAAACGAAAATATGGTTACTTCGTTATAGCTGATAGGCTTCTGCAACGTAACTATAACATTTTATCGTCGAATTGAAATCATAGGAATAACACACAGCCGTAAAAATAAAAGGATTTTAGATTCGTTTGAAATATTTTCTTCTCATTGTTGCATAAATGAATCGGCTTACCGTCGAACCAAATTCTCTTTGGCCTGTCTGCTCCTTAACGAAATTAAAACTGCAGTCAAAAAATTAAGCCTAAAATCTAAAAATTATGCTTAAAAATCACGTTACCGTGGCAACATCAAGTTGCTACGAGTCGCTGCTGGCTTTATCAAAAGCACTATATTATGATGTCTCTCCCCTCACTACCCTACTACCACTGATCTATATATTCTACGTTGTGTGTTAAGTTGTAACTATGTAACTGTGTGCCTGGTGGCAACCGTGTTGCAAAAATGAGCAGGTTTACTCTTCAATTCAAATTAACTTTTAGCTCTAGAACAAAACTAAAACTGCAGGTAAAAATTAGGCCTAAAAGTTGTCATTCACGCCTAAAACGTAAAAAATGCCTAAAAGCTACCACATTTTTAACCGACACTCGTGATGGTTACTTCTGTTAGATTATATAATAGAGATAGCTGTTGCGTCCGTAATAGAGGTGTGGCGCTTCAACATTGAAAGTGGCGGAACTGTGCAGAACAGCAGTTGCAACTAGGTAGTCGCAGCAGCTGCTTGATATTTTCTTGGGTTTCTGTTTAGTTCTTGAGTTGTACTTTCACAATTGTGTATTATCGTGTCAAAAGATTCAGTATTAATTTGTCTGTATATTTTTCTGTTCCAGTACTCGTTCATCAACAGAACTTCAGAACCTTGTATATCAACAGAAGACTACTCAAAATGTGTAGAGGAATGTTTTCTTCAATTCAATGCAGTATACGGGGATGTCAGGTTAAATTTTTTTGTTTGTAACGGGTGAAGTGCACGAATAGTCATGTGGCGCAACCCGAGAATGTGCATCGAATGGTTAATGGTTAGAAATTTGGTTCACCAGATGATTTAAGGTTAATTTGGCAACAATGAATTCTGATCTGACTGGTGCCAAGTTGCATGAATTCAAAACGGTGTCCGTAAAACATCTTTATTTTGGCTTGTAACGTCAATACCGTTGAACGTATTGAAAACAAACTGTTTACAGTAATATTCATCAATAAATTCTCTTCAAGAAATGACATGTTTTATGTAAAAGAAAGAATTAGTGTTGATATTTAATGTAAATTATTCTTCTGACTCTAATTCATCGTTCGTGTCTTATTACGTCATGGTAATTGTACAATAGTTTATAACTACAGGTTTTAGTAAGTCGTGACTTTAAACAGCTACTGTATAGTTATAATTAGAATGCACGGATGTTAGATAGGCTCAGTTAAAATATGGAGCTGAACCTAAAATTAGTTAAAATTAGGGCAGAACCTACAGCTATAGCTTTACATTTTCTGCAGCATTGCTTTTTGTTTGTATTCATTTAAAATTTTGTTAACTATGATGTAGACTAAAGAAAGGTTTATCTGATTGGAAATGTGGAATATAAAGAGTTCGCTTCGATTGCACAGTAACGCAGATTATTGTTCTCGAAGTTTAAAAAATAATTAGATTTTTTGTTCAGAAGGTTACTCTTATCACACATGGCGATAGCTGTGTATATATATATGATTGAAGTCCTCTTTCCAGAAAAACTAAAACTATTAATTTCTCCGTTTTTATTCAATATATTTCGACCAAACTTGGCCAGATAGTAGATAGCAACTTTTCCCAATTTTATACCAACTTTTATGCAATTCCGTGCAAGAGTGAACGTACAAAGCCACACGTAAATTTGATAAGTTTTCACTTCTTGTTGTTGTGGTTGTTCTTGTTCTTGTGTGACTCGGTTTCAGAAAAACTACTGCACCTACCTAAAATCTGAAACATGATCTTAGCCAGCAATTTCCCTGGGCTTCATCCTCAGAGGGACAACTCTTTTGATTGGTCCATCCATTCCGGAGTTACGGGTCCCTGAACGATTATTTTGATTGTTTTACATTGTTTTAACCATTGTAAATAAGGAATATTGCCACTCAACAAACTCCAGATCCATTCTTCATGCACGTGTTATGTCTTTGCTAAAAAGTTGATTGTTGAAGGGCGAAATGAAAAGTTGATTGCAATGGCGGAAGATGTAGATGCATTGTTGCGGGACCTCTTAAAGGCGAAGATTATCACAGGCAGTGAGGTAAACATGTGGCTAGTGACTGATGACACGTTAGTAGCGGTGATGAGAGAAGCGAGAAGGATGTAGATAAGTGAGGTTCGTGTGAGGAAATATGGTGTGGATACAGAAGTTAGGAGTGACTCCAAGAAACAAGATGGCTGAGGACAACAGTTGCCAAGCCAGGCAAATGGTCAAGAGAAAGACGGAGAGAAAGGAGCAGCTCTTCAAGCAGGTGATAAATCGTTCTGTGCAGTAGTTGCAGAGGGGACTGGTACCATTTGGAGTGAGAGTGAAGTAGAACCGGAGACTGAAGAGTCAATGCCAGGGACTCGGCAGCGTGCACATAATCTGCAAGCACTAAAGAAACTCTATGAAGGTGGACTTGCAAACGTCCCAATGCCGAAGTCAGTACTGATGATGTGTGGCATCGCAGGGCGGCCATACTCAATGACTCAAGTGTATACGATGGTAGAAAGTGTAGTGGGGGCAGAGGAAGTTGCGGCCGTGGGCGCACTTCGAGCAAGCCATGCATTTGGAATAGAGCTAATGTTGATAGCAGCGAAGCAAAAACTCTTGCGTGCAGTGGTAAGGATCTATGGGTGTCGCACAGAATTTTATTACTAACGCCTTCAATGCAAAGTTTGCAAGTGTGTACAGCCTTGCAGGAGGTGTCCATGGCTGTGGCAGTCTCCGATGTTGGAGGAGTGTCTTGGGATATTTTGGAGTTTAAGGCAGCGCTGGCTATGTGCAAGTCTAAGAGTGCCGTCGGTATTGACGGTGAGGGATATAGTGCCTACATTATTGCTCTGAAGAGAAACAGCATTTGCTCTTGTCTTTATTTCAATCAGTTTTTGATGGCAGCCCAGTACCGCCATCATGGATGTTCACAATCTTAGTGCCAGTTCATAAACAAGGCAGCATTCGTTCTGAGCTTGCAACCTACAGACCAATTGTTCTGTTATCCTGTGTTAGGAAAGTTTTTGAAAGAATGATTGTAAAGCGGTTGAGCTGGCATTATGGAGTATTACGGCAGTCTCGCAGAAGTGAAGTTTGGGTATCGTCCAAACCGCAGTGCTCAAGATGCAGTCTTATTCTTCCTGTCCAGTATCCGAGAGGCATAGGCACAGGGCAACGTTGTCTTGGCTGTCTTTCTGCACATCAAGGCAGACTATGACACTGTGTCCATTGCGTGGATAAGAGCTACTCTTGAAAACATGGGTGTGTGTCCACGGTTAGTGGATGCAACTGTAGCGCTTCTTGGAATGCGCATGTTTGTTACTAGAATCAATGGCAGTTGGTCAGCGCAGGCGAATACCAATAGAAGGCTTCCTCAAGGTAGTTGTTTCAGCCCCACTCTTTTTGCTGTAGCAATAAATGAAGTTCTGGTTGAAATTGGGTTGTCCGCAAATATTGTGTGCTATGCCAACGATGTTGCGATTTGGTTTGTTGGGGATGTCATAGGAATGATGACAGCTCAGGCTCAGAAGACGCTTGGCGATGTGCAGCGTCTCCTTGCTGACAGAGGTCTTCTGTTGGCCCCAGCAAAGGCAGATATTGTGGTATTTGCGAAGTATAGCAATGTGGCGTTGGATCAAGTCCAGCTTCGAGTCGGCGATCAGATTGTCACTCCGAAGCGGCGTGTAAAGTATTAATGGTGTTATTTTGGAGGCAAATCTGGACTGGACACTCGACCCCGCGATGGTAAGAGAAAAGCTGCTTGCGCGGTCTGCTGTCTTGAAGGTCCCGTGTAGGGGCGAGTAGGTTACAAGGGGTGCTCTTTTGACTGCGTATAGAATGTTCGTCAGGGCAGTTATGGATTACCACCTGCCATTCCTGTCGACGTCTCCTAGGCATCTAGGGGTTTTGCAGGTGGTGGTCAATGTATGTCTGCGTGTGATGACAGGGTGTATTGCTTCCACTCCGATCAAGGTGCTCTGGGTGGAATGTGGAAAAATTCCAGTAGCACAGGGTCTGGGAGTTGCTTAGTGCGCTCTGTTTGCGCAAACTGAGTCGTGGTTCGAGTGACCCAGTAGGAAGAATTTTGGAGGATTACGGGCGGTTGAATGAGAGGGCGAGAAGTTTCTTGGGAGAAGTGGGTGTGGGTATTACATGGCTGCTGCAGGCCGCTGGAGACATGTTGCCAGTAGCCAGTTCCAGGACTCTCAGTCCATGGAGCTGGTGTCCGGAGCTGCAGTGTGTCTTTCAGCCTACAGCTGCTGCTCCGGATTGCAAGATATTTTGTGACGCATCCTATGATGCAGGTAGACGAATGGGAGGTCTGGCGGTTGTTGTGCCATCTTTGATAGGAGTGGTGTGACGCCACGTGGCAAACGTAACGTTGAGCACGCTCTGTGAGCTGCTTGCATTTCTGTAGTGCTGGATGTGGCGAGCGAGGTTACAAGCTCCTGCAGAGAGCGTGTGAAGAGCTTAGGGTGGTAGATCCTTTGGTTTACACCATTCTTTGGAAGTTTTGGACTATCTCCCAGCGTTGTTGCGTCAGGTTTGTGTGGGTTAAGGGACACAGTGGCAATGTCGGAAATGAACAAGCTGACGGCATTGCCCGTGAAGCACTGCTAGAAGACTGCTAGGCAGTTGTCCCAGTTCTATCAGCACGGATGCGCCAGCCTATTGTGCGTATTTGGGCAGCAGGGTTATGGCAGCAGGACTGGGAGGGGCCGGATGTTGCGCGGGGCTTCTACTGGTTGCATCCGGAATGTGGAGTTAAGTCAAGTGTCGACAGGTTGACATTTACTGAAGCAAGGGTTGGAAACAGACCCCGTGTAAATCATACACTTTTACGTTTGCATAGATCCCGGTTTCGGTTGGGCGGGTACGCCAACCTGCTTGCAGTGTGGCATAGACGAAACGGTTGAGCACGTCATTTGGCACTGCGACAGCGCGGATGTTGTTAGCCCCCTGGATACGAAGGCAGTTCTCTGTTGCCGACCTGCTGACTGCGAAGAATGATTACCGATCCTATGTCAGACTGAAAATTGTAGCAAAATTTTGCTGTGTTGCAGGGGTAGGGGTGTAGATCAGTGCTAGTCTCCTGTTCTCCACCGTGACTTGGCCGTCCCTGGTAGTCCTGTGGAGCAATTACAAAGAGGTGTGTTGTGCTAGGCCTGCTGGGATTCTCCCTGAACGGTGGTGTGGTTCGAGATGGTCAGGCCCGGAAGGTTGAACACAAGATGGGTGTTGTACCGGGCCCGCTGGAACTTTCCTTAAATGGAACAGAGAAGGCGGGCAGAAAGTGACCCGCGCGCAGCAGGATGAGTGTGCAGTGCAGTGAGTGTGCAGCGCAATCGGTGGTGTGCCTTCTGTGTTGCCCACTGGAACTTTCCCTTGATGAGAGACAGAAGATGGGCGTGTGAAGAGTTGCAGGTGTATGGTGCGTGCGGTTGTGATGGTTGAGCATCGTCTAGTACCTTTGCATTTAGAGAATTTGTGTAGTTTGTAGGTTGATTATATTGTATTTAGTTTTTGTGCTTAGCAGGGCTTACGGCTTCGGGCCACGGTTCTAATAAATATATGTGTGAAAGAATCAGTGTATCAGCTAAACGATAAAAATTAAACCAAACTAAGCTATGTTGTTAATTTCGAGGGGGCCTCGAAATTGGCAGCTAGAAACGATAGAATGGCGTATTTATTTCGCAGATGTAGGCTTTCAGAGCTGAGATGAATTGTTTCAAAGTAACCAGAAACAATCGACTGCATGCATAAAGCTTCGTAGCGCGACGCCATAGCTGTGAAAAAGGTACACGGATTACAAACAAATATGTCAAGTGTGCCGTAAACACGGGGGTTGTATAATTGAATTTTCACTTGTTAAAATCTAAACTTTGAGAGCCTATAAAGCTGTCAAAAATGAATAATTTTTAATCAAACTAGGGCGGCCCCCCCCCCAACCTCGTGTAAGGCCGGTTTTACAGAGCATTGTTGTGTTTTCCCGTCTGCATGGAAATTCTGTGATGTTACTACATCTGCCAATTGTTGTTGAAGGACCTTAAAAACTGTTATCTAAATTAAGCACCACCGTTAGCAGTCGCCGAAGCTTTCATTAAATATTGTTAGGGAACCCCCGTATATAGCCGGTTTATAAAGCATAGTTGTGATTTGCTGTTTGTGTGAAAATACTGTGACGTTACTCATGATTAATGTCTAAAAAAACTGTGACGCCGCCCGTTCTCGCTTGCTTCGTGAAAACCAGCATGAATTACTATAAAATAAACCATTCAACACCATTAAGCATCGCCGTAGACAAGCTTTCTTTATCGAGATTACAACTATGCACTTAGAATAAGGATTATCGAGACTCCCACTGCGGACACACAAACAAACAAACAAATATGATCTTAGTTATACAGATTGGCATTCTACCCTCGACTTGTCTAGGCCTGTCTAGTATGATCTACATAACTAAGATCGTAATTTTGTGTGTTTGTTTGTGTGTTCACAGTGGGAAACTCGATAATCTTATTCTTTTCGAAATCTGCAGTGGGAATCTCGATAATCCTTATTCTATGGAAGTCTGCAGTGGTAATCTTGATAATCTTAATTCTTTTGTTTGTTTCTGTGTCTTTCAAAGTGAATTGTCTGTATAAGTAATGATTCGAACTGTCTTTTCAACAAAGATGCACATTGCACAGTACTGATGACGTCATGTTTTTTTCGAGTCGCAATACTTTTATGCAAAGAGGATCTAGGCTTCTAGATCTCTTAACCCTGGATCTAACTAAATCTAAAGAAAGCTTGGGCGACTGCTAACGAGAAATCACAATATTTTCATGCAAACGGGAAATCACAACAATGCTCTATAAAACCGGCCGTATATGAAAGGCTGCCCTAGTCTATGTAACTATACTATTTTAGGTTCTGGTTGGCCACTCTAAATAGCTGTATTTATGATCGTTTGCAATCGCCTGTCACGCATATCCACTAACATTGGTGGTGACTGGATCCTTGTACACGCACTGAGTTCCTGCATGCGCTCGGCTCCCAACGATTTGTTTAAGCTGCCATCTACGAAAATTGGTAGTACTCTTTGGACGATGATATTTTTATTTATTTCATTTCATATTATTTTATCGTTTTATTGTTTTATTGATTGTTTTAGAATATTTTTTTCTTTATAATGCTGAAGAAAGTATATGTACCCGATTTCTGATTTAAGCATTTCTTGAGGGATAACTGCGGTGGGGTGGGGGGAGAGGGCGGGGGGCGGCAAGTTGCTGCATGGCTTGTTGGAGGATCCAAAATTGAAAATTGCAAATTCCTGGACTTTTGTAACTGGGGAAATCTCCATTCATGACAGGGTCAAAATGTTATCGAGAATAGATCATGAGTGGGCCTTATATTTTATTATTCCAAAACTGATAATTTACAAATTGTGTAGGGGGTCTACGGGATAGCGTGTTGTTTTTATTGTATAAATTGCGGGTAATTATTTCTGTGTCCAAAACACAGTGAAATTTGTGAAGGCTAGTTGTGAGTGGTACACAATTACATTTCTTCGTAGTCATAGTCGTTTGTTTTTCGAGCCACGAAATAATTTCTGGCTTATTGCTTTTGCTTGTTGCTGCCTTGTCGAGTCAAACTGAATGACGCAGAACATTGTCCATCACGATCACCAAGTTGGCTGGAATATTGGGTAGTAGTTTTTAACCAGTTTTTAAAACACTCGCCATTCATTTCTTCTTGGTAATCCCCAGTCATCGTTTTCTAATGAAAAGAAGTTGAGCACTATTTACAAATCCTTTTCGTTAGAGCCAGCATGCAATAATATCAAACGTCGATCTTTTCCCGGTGGTATAAGGGGGCCACGTAACTTTTTTCCTTTCCGTGCCACTGCATCTGTCGGCTGTGATGTTCGTTGGCCCACATCTCGTCCAAGTAAACAAACGGTGGTTGTGGCTACGCAATTAACTTAGCAAAGAACTACAGCGTAGAGCAACAATTTCTGGACTTTCGATATAAGTCGGATCATAGCTGCAAAGGGCGAGCAAGCTTGGCAATTTATCTGCGCGCTTAGGCTGTAGCTGCGTCGTCTGCGTCGTTAGGCCTAATCGTAGTCATCGTAGTTTTGGCCAGAGTTGGGGATCAGTATTTCCTTTGCTACTGACAAGACACGCTTACCGTTCTGAAATTTTCCAATGGCAAAGCTGGTCTCTTGAATTTGTTGTTTCAACATACGTGTTGTGTCCCGAGCCTCCATGTATTTGAAAACATTGCAAACAATCTCCCAAACCGGCGAATTCAGAGGTTTTCCACGTCGGGAAAGCGATGAAGCGAGAGTTAAGGTCGCCATGTTGGTTCGTCTGCTCGAAGAGAAATTTTTACCAGGTGTGATCAATCTATTGTCCAAAAATTCGCGCGGAGTGGCCAACCAGAATCTAAACTAGTATAAGATCGTAGTTTTGTTTGTTTGTGTGTCTGCAATGGGAATCTCGATAATGCTATTTTATTGAAGTTTGCAGTGGGAATGTTGATATTCTTAATTCTTTTGTTTGTTTGCGGGCACGCAGTGGGAATCTTAATACTCCTTATTCTGTTGAAATGTGTAGTAGGAAACTTGATACGAAAAGCTTGCTAACAGTGGTGTTTAACGGTGGTGTTCGGCTTATTTTATAGTAATTTGTGCTAGTATTTCAACAAAGGAAATGTTAACGGGTGACGTCATAGTTTTTTTAGACCAAAATCATGAGTAACGTCACAGTATTTTCATACAAACTGGAAATCACAACAATGCTTTATAAAAACGGCCAAATACAGGGGCTGCCCTAGTTCTATTGAAGTGCGCAGATGGAATCTCGATAATCGATATTCAATGAAGTCCGCTATGAGATCTCGATAATCTTTATTTTATTGAAGCCTGCAGTGGGAATACCAGAGACTTGGGCGACTGGGCAGTGAGGGACTGCTAATGGTGGTGTTGTTTTGTAATGATTCGAATTGTCTTTTTAACAAAGATTCACAGTACGATGACGTCATGTTTTTCCAGTCACAATATTTTCATGCAAACGGGATCTAATCCTCTATGACTCCTAATCCTGTATCTAACTAAATCCAATGACAGCTTTAGTGACTGCAAACGGGAAATCACAACAATGTTCTATAAAACATGGTAATTACGGGGGACTGCCCTAGTATTAATAATAATAAAATTTGCCTCAACCTCATTGGGGAGTGGACGGACACGGAAGGACTTTGGACCACTTATACCACGCTGGGATGTAATGGGACAAAAGACGCTATTGGCAATCGTAAGGAGGATGGGGATGCCTTAAGAATTTAACAAGAGGTTCGGAATCCAACATATGACGGAAGACATTGATGGAGCATGCATTAACAGTTTTAGCATCAAGGAATTTGCAAACCCCAAATACTAGTCCAAATCTTGCTAGTCCAAAAATGTTGAAATTCGCCCAGCCAAATACGAGATCCAGAATGGGGTAAAATAGACAGCTCCTTGTTCTTTTTCTGGCGATGTACCTTTCATCTGTAATTAATTCTACTGGTCAACCTACATCACTTAAAATCTTTGGAATAGGCCCAAATCACAGCTTCCAATGTGAGCATGTGCTTTTCAAGGGTATTTAGTTTAACTTAAATAGTTACACAGAAAAAAGCCATCACCTGACTGAAACGAAGCTATTTTGCTGATTTAAAAAATAAATTCTCCTTACTGTAATCAAATTCTCCCAATGCACAGGAAACAAATAAAAATTAATGTCAGTGTACATAACATCCCTGGAAGATTCTTACGTTTTGTACTAATACATATTAGTACTAATACATATTGCAGGTTCAGTTCCTAATATTCCAAGGAGGAATGGCACCACACATTCGTGAAGGTATGAATCCTACACCATAGCACGTAAAAATTGCTCCCACTGTTCGGTATAAATAGGAATCCTACAATCTCCAGATGTATGTACTGTGTTCTAACATACGTCTGCCACCGGGATAATTCTGATTTCTTTTAGATTTTGCATATAGATTAGCCAGCTATTAGTTGATATCAAATGTAACAATCGTTCCATTAATCTATAATAGCCGCTATCTTGAAATCAGATGGCTGTTTTGAAATTATGCTTATTATCATCATTATAACAAGATGGCTGACGTGTGGAGGTTGCAGTAATGGTAAGGGAGGAAACTGTCAAATTGAGAAAGAAATGCAAGAGTAAGAGATGAACTGAGCAGTAACAAGGACAGATAAGATATCAGAGAAGAAATTGACATGGTTTTTGAGCATTGATCTTATGCTGTTCAGTGCAAATTTAGTGATTTCTTTTGAGGCAGAACGATTGGAAATCTTGAAGAAAGATGGAAACCATACAAATTCCGAGTGTGTTCGTTTCGTGTTGAAAAACAAAAAAGTTCGAGAATAGTGTAAAAAGTGCTAGAAAAAGTTAACCCAGACTCAAACTAAGTGAACCAGACTAAACCCAAGTACACTAAAAGACACCAAATTAGACATTTTTTACCTTTACTATGGTTTGTCCTGCACTGAAGTTTATATTTAGTGCCTGCAGATCAGAATGAAGATTAAAAAATATCACAAACCCATAAAAAATTAAAACTGAGAACCAACAATCATGTCAAGATGCCAAGGAAACTGTGAAGGCAAATTAGGGAACCACGGTGACTGGGTAACATGTGGTACTTGCAATTTAAAACACTGTTACAAATGTGCAGGCCTGAAACAAAACACCTGGAAGGCAATGAATGAAGAAAAAAGGCCCAGTGGAAATGCAAACAAAAATGTAGACATACAAGAACACTGTCAGATTCAAATGAAAATATTGATGACATTGAAAAAAAGGAAGATGATAAAACAATATCAGACAAAGTAGAAGTTGTAGAAGTTGAGGAAGAGACTGAGCAGCAAAAAAAAAACAATTCAGGAAAAGATTGGAAAGTAAAATTGATTTACTTATGTAAAAAATTGACAAACATGGTATGGAACTAGAAGACTTCAAAAAAACGATTGAATTTTTGAGTGAAGAACAAAAAACTTAAAACAAGAAAACCAAGACTTGAAAATTAGAATATATAACATTGAAACGAAAATACAAGATTTGGAAAACAAAGAGGTAAAATACAGTATTATGGAAAAAATGGGAGAAAAACAAAAAAGTGTAACTGATAAAGAACAATATGATAGAAATAGAAATTTGGAAATCTGCCAGTTAGATTGGCTTGAGGATTAAAAAATTGAACAAGTGGTTGAAAATGTAGCTAGGAACTTTAACATACCCTATATGCTAATGAAATAGAAATTGCACATAGAATTCCAAACAGAAATAAGGAAAAACCAAGTGTTCTGATTGTGCAGTTTAAACATAGAGAGAGTCGAAACAGATGGTTGGAACAGAATAAAAGAATAGTTACGAATGATAACGTGTACAGAAATGGTAACAGAAAGCGGGTTTTCCTAAATAAAAATATGACACCTTACATGAAGAAGCTTTTCTGGATGACAAAAAATTTTGCTGCTCAAAACGATTACAAATACGTTTAGTGTAAGAACAGAAAAATACTGATGAGAAAAAATTCTGACACACAGGAAGTCAAATCAGTACACGATGAAAATGATCTAATAGAAAAGGAAAATCCTT
>JAHWFP010058641.1:6322-22251 GCA_023313725.1 Lithobius niger
TTTGTTTTTCCCGTTTTATCCAGGATTTACACACGTTTCAAAGTAACACGTGTAAATTTATTGTAAACTATTATCGCCTCGCCAGGCTTTTGTTATCGAAAGTAATAGAACACTGCCGAAATCACGAGACGGCTACGATTTACTGTAACAGTTGCCGTACGCAGTCCAGCAGTTTTTCGTGTTAGGTAGTATGCTTATTTAAGACAAATGGAGCTCGTCTTATTCTTCATTTGTCTTATTTTATTTTACCTTTATTTAATAAAAAAAAAAGAGATTTAATTTAATATTTCACTCGAGATTTCACTATTATTTTGTTTGTTTGGATTTTGGGGAGCTGAATTTGGATGGCTTGCCTGCGTTACTTGTTGTTGCCTGGCAACCATTAGGGGAGGATGAATGATGCTTTCCGCGAGTTTATATTTTCAGTAACGTACCTTGTTTTAAATCGTTTTTAAATTAAAAAGTACTTCTAGTGGAACAAACATTTTCTCACTTCACTATGTTATGAGAGGAACCACAAATTATCTTTCTTTACTGCTAAAATTATTTTATGTGTTGACGTAGCCATAACAACGTCTCAAAACGATCATTCCAATTGAATTCATTGCTAATGCACGGACGACCTCGATCCGATCGTGTACGTAGCGCTGCCAAACCATGGAAGAATCCTTGGTAACGGGTAATGAATGGCCAAGAGTGCACCTTGCATACATCTAAAACAAGCAAGCGAGGTCACGACTTAAACAATCGATGATAACATCAAGTCATTCTCTTAGTGGCCCTATTATAGTAAGGCCGCTGACACTCTTCTAAATGAGTATAAAACGTACGTAAGACCAGTACTAGAATACGGCTCGGAGGGCTGGAATCCATACTTAAAAAAAGAAATCCTTAAGCTCGAAAGTGAATAGAGAAAATTCACCAATAAGTGTTTACCTGGTTGTCATGGGTTATCATACGGACAACGTATGGTTAAACTAAACCATGAATCTCTTGAATACGGAAGACACATTATTGACTTGTGTACCTCCTTTAAATTGATTCGTATTAAAATATACAAATAAGGGTGAGGGAGAACCTCTTATGGAAGTTCACTCTGGCTGCACCAGGAGGCACGACTGGAAGTTTGACTGGAGGAAAGCCAGGACAAATGGTAGACACTTCTTCGTCCTGTTGCGTGTGGGACGTTCGTGGAATGCTTTGCCTCAACAAGTGTTTATGTTTTCAACGAAGGCTTAGATTGCATTTGAGGGATGTAACCTACGGTATCACTTGATTTAGTTTTATACCCACATACTCCTATTCTACCCATGTACTTATTATCTCTGACCCAGGTTTTATACCCTTTTTTCCCCATCTTACAAGGATGTACGTTAACGATGTCAACGTTACCCGCTATACTTCTTTTCATAATTGAAGAAATTATTATTATTATTATTATTATTATTATTATTATTATGTGTAGGTTTGTGGATCTGGTCAAACCCCTGGAAAGGGAACCTTGGGAAAGTCTCCGCCAGTACTGCCGGTAAGCACAGCGTGAGAGGCTACCAGGCTCCTTCAACATCTATGGGTGGGAACTAATTCTGGCCAATACTGTACAATCTTTCAGACCCAACGATGATCGGAGGTTTTCCGGTTCAAATCCCTGGGTTGGCCCCTCCCTTCACCAGATATTTTCTTCTCAAAAAGTCTGGTAATGTTCAAAATTGAGCCGGTTCAGCCAAACAAGCATTAAATTGCTTCGGTTGACTTAAGGTACAGAGAAATTAAAATAAAAAGTAAAAATTATTATTAGTAATACTATTTATTATCTAAAGTCTTTCCATTCATACTAGACTGGTTATAGAAAATTCCTTGTTGTGAAACAGAATTCGAAAAAAGAAAATCCTGGTAACAACGCGCTGTAAAAAACAACAAAACACTTCTGTTAGTTAATTGAGCGACTCGTGTTTGGGCGTGTCGAATTGCAACAACAACAACTACAACAACAGCAACAACAACAACAAAAAACGAAAAGAAAAGAAAAACACAAAAACAGAGTTCTTGAAAATAACAAAATAACAAATAAAAATTTTCGGAAATTTAGTGCAGACGGAAAAGAATTCGTGTTTACAAGCTCCTCACGTGTTGAACTACGACACGCCGTTCGAGCGTTGAGTTTTTCTTTTAAAGTTTGTAAACAAAGTAAGAATGTGTTTGGATGGAATTTTTACCCCCATCTCGAAAGTAGCGCCCCCATTGGGAAGATAAGCAATTCTACGAGACGTTCGTTGTTCGTTCGTAAATTATAAGCCTCCGTGTATCGGCTACAGCTTGTGTAAACCCTCCCCCCCCCCTCCCCGCGACGCCCCCACCCCTCCCCCTCTCTCCCAACACAAGCGACGTAATCCGATTAAGGATTAGGTACGTGATGGGGACGGATAAACAAGTAAAGACAGCAAAAGAGGCAGTCCTGGGAAGGTGGGGTGGGGGAGACGGGGAGGGAGAAATGCAGGGGGGGGGGGGGGTGGCGGGTTGGAATTGTTCATGCTTTACCTCTTCTGCGTCGTTTGCTGACGATCCAATGTCGACCTGCGTTCGGTAAATACAAATGGGAACATCTCCACCAGTTGCGCACAGATCGGCGAAGAGGGCACCGTAAGTACCCAACTTGAGTTCTTTACTCGTAACCTTCATCTACAAGAAGAAGGAGAAGAAACAAAACCAGTTATTACAGCTGTAAAATAGGCCAAAGATAATGGCAGGGCAGGATTAAGGGAGGGGGGGGGGTGCTTTGAGTGCTTGAAGCACCGGGTCAAAAGCCGAAAAGGGCCTCAAGGGTGCCTCACGGTCACGGGAAAAATAAAATACGGTCCTATTTTAAATAATTATTATTTTTTTTTACTTTTACTGTGTTTTAAAGGAATAAATTATTGTTCAAAAAATGAAACTTTATTTGTTTCAGGAACTGAGGAAGGAGGGGGGAATAGGGACACAATAAATCTTAAGCATCAGGCCTCTTCAAGGTTTAATCCGGCCCTTGATCATGGTTTTACTTGGATCGAGCGGGTGCGACAAAGACACAAAAATGTACGACATTTGTGCATCTTCCAAAGGATTTACGGCGATTTACGGATTTGCTGGAATTTAATTATTTATAAAAAAGAATTAAGTAAGATTTAATGATTCACATGAGGTTTTGAAAGATTTGCACAAGATTTAAAGATTTACATAAGTTTTGCAGAGTTACCATGCCAGTTATACACATTTGCATATTTTCTGGGATTTAAAGATTTACTATAAGAAAGATTCAATGAATAAAAAAATATAGATGCAAACCTATACGTTGCCTTTGGGGCTTAAATGTCAGACTGCCTGAGCGGGGAATCGAGCCAGCGACCTTTGAAACCAAACGCTGAAGTCCTACCGATGAGCTATACTGACACGGCCATACACTGACAGCGGTATGATCTCGGCATTTGGCTTCAAAGGTCGTGAGTTCGATTCCCCGCTCACGCAGTCTGACATTTAAGACCAAAAGGCAACGTAATAGGTTTGCGTCTGTATTTATTTAACTCTTGTTGAGCCGCCGGCTATCCGTCCTGTTTAAGATTTAATGATTTACATGAGTTTTTTTCCCAAGATTTACACGGATCTGCAGAAGATTTAAAGAGTTACATAAAGATTTACAGATTTGTAGATTTACGGATTTACATGAAGATCTGCTGGGATTTAAAGATTTACAAAAGATTTAAGTACGATTTGAATGATTTGCACCAGATTTACACGATTTACAAGATTTGTACAAGATTTGAAAGATTTGCATAAGATACATGATTTACACAAGATTTACAGATTTACAAGATTTGCACAAGATTTGAAAGATTTGAAAGATTTGCATAAGATACATGATTTACAGATTTACAAGATTTGCACAAGATTTGAAAGATTTACACACGATTTACAGATTTACAAGATTTGCACAAGATTTGCAACGGATTTATAAATCTAAATCTCGGGTGTACGAGATTTCTAGCTACGTCGAACCATTTCTCTAACACGGTTTTACCATACGCGTAGCATGGCTCTCTCTCATATGCCAAGAGTTCTGGGTTCAGTTCCCACCCATGGTCATTTGGGAATAGAAGGGTCCAGAAATAAACTCGTGGTTCGTCAATTGTGGTCAAAAATCGTAGGTATTTAGTAGCAATACTGTCCCTTTCCGCCCCGGGATATCCATAGCAGTTTAAAAGTACGTTAATCCGATTTCCTCTTATTTTGTAAACGCGGATGATATAGAACCTGCTGCATGTTTGGAGTAGACCGTCTTCCAGCCCAAGTAGTAAACACAGTTTCTGCCAACTCCGATTGGTTTTCTTAAGCCGAGCAGGAAAGCACTTCAAGGGAAACGCGAAAAGCAAATATTTTGAGACTGATCTACTAGTACATGAAGAAGTATGACAGTGTGTTGTGGTCCCGCTGATTCTGTTTTTTTTTAACACGTTCCCTGGTCCCCAAACATTTTGTATCTACAGGATGAACTTGACTGACGGGAAACTTTACCTCTCTCAGCGTTGACTTAATGGGCTAGAGTTTTCGTGTATTCTTGGTAAATTAAAAATAATAAACCCTAAAGTTGAAAAAAGATGACTTAAGGTGTGAAAAAACGAACGAGAAGGAGAGGTGGTGGATCTCTGTTTTTGTGTGTGTGTGTGTGTGCAGAAACCCTGGGGAAAGAACACAGTATAAACACCATCGAAAGTGTTGACATCCCAAGGTGTTTTATGTGTAAATCTGGGTGTTCTTCCCCTCAACTAACCCAAGAACGTAACTCACGTTTTGACTTTAAAAATATCATGGTGGTTGCCTCAAACACTTCTGGGTTCAACCACCCTCTGCTTTTTCTTTCCGTTTTTTTCCTTTCTTTATCCTAAAACCGTATTTTTTTTTCTGTTTAAGACCCATTTAGTTTTGCAATGGAATTCGAGGGTGGACTTGGTTAACGACTGAGTCGCAGGTACAACTAGACATAGCAAGGGCCAGCTGGACAGTTTGTCTGATGACCCAGTAACTTCCGTTAAAGGGTCCGGCAGAGTCGATTTGAAATTGGATTCAGAAGTCGCATAATACGACGCTTTTTTTTCATCCTTTTTGCAAAACTTATCATGTGATAGTCAGTCAATAAACTGTTCAATGTTGGAGTTTTCCTAAAACATAGTCCAGAAGAGTGCTGAAGATAACATATTTTGGGTGGTGGCGGGGGAGGGGGGGTGTGTAAAGCCCAAAATTCCCGTTTTTGTCCGATTTTTTGACGATTTTTCTCTACGTAACTTATTTTTTTCTCTTTTCTCTCTTTTTATCACTGTTTCTATCGTCTCATCTCTTCTTATTTCCGACTGAGGCCGATTTTTCCGACTCAAGACTTTTTGTTGGAGGGGGGGGGGGGAGGGGGGAGATCATATAAACTCACTATTAATTCACGTCTATAGTCTTACATTCTTTACCATTTTATTTCCAGAATTTTCTTATCAGGAGAAAAAGCCGACTTTCTCAGCCCGCAGTGCTCTTTAAAGGTTCCAAGTTCGCCAATCCTAACATTATCTTGATCAATAATGTTTTTTTTAAGGGAGCAAGCAACACACGCGATGTGTTTACATTAATCAAAAAAAAAAATGAGACTTATGTTCGGCCCAAGTCATTTACATCAGCTTCTTTCGCATAATATTTAACATTTGTGATTGAAAACGTACCATAATTTTTACCATGTTAACTACAACATCGGTTGTGTTACTACTCAATCTAAACCAGATGACATTAAGTCTTCGCCAACATAAGCATTTCCAATAACTGAACGAATTTCTTCCAGCATTTCAGAATATTCACGATCAAAGTTCTGTATGGTTTCTGATCGCCTAACTCGGACCATACATCAAGTTTTTCTTACTACTTGTTTACCCTTTTACCCTTTTGCCCTTTATCCCGATCCTGTCGACAAAAAAATACATTTGCCCGTCTATCAAAGTGACCTATGTCTCCAGTGGTCCAGCCACGGTGGCCATTTGGTATCTGCCACTAATACGATAAGCCGAAGTGAAGCACGATAAGTTAAATATTTTATGTGCAGTATAAACGTCCATCCTACCGGCTCCATCCGCTCGCTATCTCTGCACAACTTAAGAGCCTTTGCACTTTTAAAAGTGAACAAACACATAAATACAGCAAGACCTGCAGCAGAAAACTTGGCGATAAGGTAACAGGTGGACGACACTGTGTGGCCACCCTGGAAGGGTATTAACTGGTGAAAACAGTGTATAACGAATTATTCGCAAAAGTGGGTTATTAAAGATCACCGTGGTTTACTAAGAATGCCTAAGGTTATCAAGGATTACTTCGGAATACCGGTGATTACTTCAGAATATATTGAATACCTCAGATAAGAAAGAAATAACCAAAGCATACGAGTCTATTACTAACGTACTATACCTGTTACGACCCAAGCTTACCGGAGCTAAGATTGTGTGGCATACATCGGGTTACTGGATTAATACACGAAATAGTTCTGATTACTGGATTACTACAAGAATTATTTCGGATTCCCCGATCACTAAAAGGAATACTTTGGATACTGGATTGCCGCAAGGAATACGCTAGGTTAGTGCATCACCACAAGGAACACTTGAATTACCTGATTATATACTAGGAAACAGGCTTTGGGCCTATTGTAGGCGGTGCGAACAGACCTTTATTTCAAATTTATATTTAGTGTTTATTTTAATGACTGTACCATACGTGTTAATGCTCCTTAAAACTCTAGGAGAAATGCTCATTCGGCTAAGTTTTGGGCTATTTGCCTTTTGGTGTGACGCACTGTTGTTATTTGCAGGCCTTTGTCTTATTTTAGCTTTATTTTCAAATAGGCCAAAGCTATCTATTTATAATTTATTAATATTATATTAATAGGCTTTCGTTTGCTCCATCATTTAGTGTCTGTTTAGCTTCTTCCACATCTGACACCAAATTAATCCAGATGGAAACCTTTTTACGTTGTTTTTTGGATTTATATGTCAGACTGCCTGAGCGGGGAATCGATTCCACGACCTTTGGAACCAGAGGCCGAGGTCTCTTCCAAAGGTCGTGGGTTCGATTCCCCGCTCAGGCAGTCTGTCATATAAGTCCAAAAGGCAACGTAAATAGGTTTGCTTCTGTATTAATTTGACTCGAGCCTTCGGCTTTCAGTCCTGTGTTCCGACACTAAAGATGTGAGCCATCGCCGCCGATAAAAATATAACGGCACGTTTGTGATGGCTGGTTGGGCTGGCGCCGCTAATAATTCTGACATTGTTTACAACAATAATTACTGCCGCGCAAAGTGCCTTCCCTAGATTACAAAATGTTAATAATAAAGCATTTAACTGTAAGCCAAACAATCATCTGAGCGATAGTTTTTAACAATAATTAAAAAATTCAGCAGGTTGGCAATGATGCCGCTGGTCTTGACAACGCCACCAACGAAAATATTGAAGCGCACCTATACACGCACGGCGACAGCGATTTTAAAACCATATTATAATCCATCAGTAACGATCACAATATTGTAGGTCTAAAAGTGTTAGTGCTTAGACCTACTTTAGCTTTAGGCCTAATATTTAGTCGTCATTTTTATTTCGTAAGTAGCAGCTGCGTTTGAGATTAAGCCTATTCATTAATGCACCACGGTTCGAGTCCACACGTTGCCGTGGCAACGAGGGATATTTAAACTATTAGATGCACACATTATTGTTGTTTCGTGCTGTGTTTAAATACGTCGTCCGATGTAAAGTTCGTTTTATATATATGTATAGCTTCGCCGTGATGCGATGATTTCGGTTTCATATTCGGGATTCTCATCGCTAGTGTAAATACCAGATTCGTTGCCATGCTGAAAGTAATCCCTCCAAGCATTCGTTTTTCAAATGATGCTAAGGTGTATCGTACCGGAATCCTTTTGTTTTTTTATGTTTGCGTTTCTTCCTGTAGTGGTTGAATGCAATGGCCAAATGTTATTATTTCATTGAATTACGTCGAAAAAGGCTATCAGCTAGAAAGAAGAAACGAAAATTTAATTTTCCGTGTTTTTTAAGTTCACTTGACTACCACCAGCAAGGTGTATGCGTCGTCGGAATTCCTTAACTATTCACGATTCCAAATTTACAATGGTGAGTGTTAGAAATAAATTCGAAAATTTGTTATTTCTCCCGTAATAATTGTTCGATTTACGTCAAATTATGGCTCAGCAATACTGTTTGGGGTATCAAGCGTTGTACCAAATTTCATTCCAATCCGATCTTTCGTCTGGGCTCCACCCAGACTAAAAATGTGCAACCAACGGACCAACCAACCAACCAACCAACATTTTGCAATTTGGTGTCCGTTATAGGCTACGCTTCGCTCGCTCGCTCCGCCAACAAGAAATACTTCGGATTACTGGATTACTACATGGAATACTTCGGATTACCTCTGGATTACCATTGATGTTCTGAGTTCCAGCATATCGGATTACCTCTGATTATCTGGAAATACCACACAGATGTATGCCAGATTACCAAATTTTACTCCCTCGCTGACCCTATGTTTTTCCTGTTTAAAGCGCGCGAGTTCGAATTGGTTAAGAGAAAAGTTCATCCAAAAGAATGTATTGTAGTCACAACCAAAGTCCTTGAACAAATGGCTGTCTCAGCTGTGCATAGCTTCCACAATACTCTAAAACGCATCACATACATTAAGTTTGCCCCGCTTCACCATCTGGTGTCGGTTTGGGAACTCCTGTCAAGTTTTACAAATTCGCCACTTGTTGTGAAGAGATGGCGTCACCTACCAAACCCTTCCTGCACCTTGATTCAGTTAAGAGTTTCTGGCAGTGCTGTGAAGACGGTTTTTTAATTCTTGGAGACTATGCCTCAACACGATAAAAATTTAAAGAGGCTAAAATATTCGCTTGCGCTTTACTGCCCCAACTTGGCAGGTGGCAAGCAACTGAGCGTCGCAAAGTAGGAATCCTTAAACATTGTGATCGATGCATCTCAATTGGAATCGATCTGGCCTAGATGAACCAATCGCTTCCTTACTGGATATGATTAAGGATCTAAAGTGACTTGCCTAGTTACGTCACGAGGAGCACTCAGTCACAGAGTGATTACGTCACAACATGGAAGCCAGGAAAAATGGCGAGAAAGCTGCTTGATAATTTGACGAAATCTTAAAATTCATTGCACTTTAGCGACACTGTCGCGTTTTGTGAATGCAAGTCCTTAGGATTGGAAGATGTCGTTTTCTGTTTCCCGAATTCAGTCCCAGTATCATACAATCCACCACAAAGTAATTGGTGTACGCCAAGTACAATAGTAAGGGCGCAGAACATCAACAATCGGTTTCAGTAATTGTTAACAAAAAAAAAAAAGCCAACAATCAAAATATAATTTGTTATTAAATTTTTTACTTTTGCTTTAGTTTACCATTTCCCTCAGAGTTTTTCACTTCAGCTCACACAATTTCAGAAGTGATCGTGGATTGCAGTAGTCTGCTAATTTTTCCACGCATTTATGTTTTGCAAGTTGAGAAAGAAATCATTTTTGGGGAGCGCATAACGGTTTGTATGCAAGTGCTTTCCCCCATCGTTGAGCATTGCTGACTGGAGGCCGTGTCGAAACAAGCGTCAGTCAAATTGCTTTTATCTACAGACATTCGTGAATTTTATTACCATTTCAGTCATTTTTGGATTTTCAATAACTCCATCTTCAAGTTTATAGGATCATTGACCCGCCAGACAAAGGCAAAAACTGTTTACCAACAAAGAGGTTGGAAATGACTGAGTCACATGACTATAAATGCCCGAATTTATCACTTATGCGTGTTTGACACACATCGTGTGAATTTCCTTTCCACACGGCACGCACTGGAATGCACAGTTAGTAAAAGCCTATTTGTGTACAAAAATGACGGGTTTAGCAGCATTCGGTTGTTGAAAATGAGGAACAGCCACAAATCACAGCAGGAAGCCTCATCAGGTCGAATCAAAGCTATAACGGTTGCATTTAAATTGTATCAGCAGTATAGTGAAGAACAATGAGTTAGGTATTGAAGACAAAATATGGTAACAAGTCAAAATGCCAGAACAGAATGCCACCATGAGAAGGCCACCAAACCAAATGGCTACCCGTCGAAATGCCACCGTTTTCATATCTCTTTCTGAAAAGAAATGCCTCCATAATTATTAATTCTCCTTTTAAAGAAGCATTCCTACTTGAAGGACTTCGCGATTGTGAGAGGGTTGAATGGATGCGTCGCTAATAATAATTAAAAAAAAATTAATTAATGTCACCTTTTCAGCTGCTAAGGCTTTCTATGTGTGCCAGGAGTAAGTGCGCAAAAAGAAAATGACACGAAACTCATTCTGGCATAAATGAAAAGCTCCAGGTAAGATGTATTTGCCATTAAAACATTTTTTTGTCAAGCCTTAGTGACTGCTACATTTGTACTGACAATGCTTACTAATACTATAATAGCATAATAGTAAAAAAAAAGTAGCATTTTGTCATCTGGCATCCTCACGGTGGATTTTGTCATCGTGCCATTCTCACGGTGGCATTTTGACATGGATTCGGAACTGTTTCATGCTCGAAACTATAACGGTGGCGTTTCGTTTCCATCAGGAGTACAACGAAGAAGTGGGAGTGAAGTATCACTGACAAAATATTCGGAGGGGGGGCGGGGGCGGGCGCGTGAAAGTAAAAATTTCTGACTGATTCAAATTATAAACTTTTTTCGCTTATTTCTCTCATTTTAGTCTCATTTTTGGTAGTTTCACACCACCGCCTATTATTTCCGACTGAACCCCCACCCCCATATTTTGTAATTTGTCTTTTATAGTCACTATATTGAAATAAAAATCCAAATGTTGCCTAAATTCGAACCACCATTCAAATTTTTCCGATCTTACTCCAACGGATCATATTTACCATAATTGAACCATCGTCATATGAAAAGTCACGTCTTTCTAAAATTCGCTATAACGTAGATGCATTTAGTAGTTATACAGCGCCCTATAGTTACCAAGTAGGTTTATGCTGCAATCCGTCAAGCCTTAATCCTGAACCCTTTCAGAAACTCACAGAACATCTCAGCGCTGGCTCCACGACACATCAAAGTTGTTCCTAAATGGGCGATTAATTCCCTGCTAAAAATCGATCGAATCCCATATTTTTCCTAAATTAGGCGCTACTATACCGCAACACTTCAGATCCAGGCAAAAACGTGCAATCACTGCTTAATCCCATGTTCCTTCACTGATAGTCAACTTTTAGTCGCGGAAAGCAGTAAAAACAAGGGTATAGAGCAATCTGGAAGCCACTAAGTTCCAACCCGTGAAGTACGAGGGAGGCAGAAGGCCGTAAAAAAAGACGTTCAAAAAAAGCATTGAATGTGGTAATGCCAACGAAAGGCCGGATCTTGGGTGAAAGAGAGCGTACAAAACTAGATCGTGCAACATGACCACCAAAAAACGCCACTAAATCGATGATTTGTGCTGTTGTCGGTTTCCGTCAGTCGAGGGCGATAGTTACAGCACAAAAGAATGCCAGCTAAGACGCTACCGCTCTTTCTTTGCAACACTATCTGGACTACATGAACGTGTAGCTTTTGTAACTACTCTGGAAAACCTAGGGAACCCTGAATTAGGTGCCTCCTT
The DNA here is from genome assembly GCA_023313725.1 of Lithobius niger. Classification (NCBI taxonomy): domain Eukaryota; kingdom Metazoa; phylum Arthropoda; class Chilopoda; order Lithobiomorpha; family Lithobiidae; genus Lithobius; species Lithobius niger. The sequence goes on from JAHWFP010058641.1 coordinate 18,027, forward strand.
GTGAACCCTACACCCGTTGAAAAGATAGGGGAAGCCGGGGCAAAGTGGATATAGTGCCTGCTGTGGCAGAACTGTAAGACTTAGCAAAACAATGAAAACTGGTAACGATTTGTGAAACGTTTGTTTTTCAGGAAAAAAATTGACCAATAGCGTTGTTACAACGTTAATAGTTTTAAAATTCAGCTTTGTAAAAAGTTGCATTTATCCACTTTGCCCCGGGGTACTGGGGCAAAGTGGATACCTACCTGGGGCAAAGTGGATATGTATTAAAAACAGTACTTATAACTCATCATAAGAATGAAAATCGTGCCACAAAAGTTTTTAGTCTCTTCAATAGCTACTTTCAGTCCATTATCTTGGAGCGTCAGTCCATTATCCGTGGGCTTTTTTTTTTTTTTACATAATTACGCACCATTCTAAAACATAAAAAAAAAAAAAATTCCTCATTAGATAAAAAGACTCTTTCCTTGCATGGCTCCCTGGATGACCTTGACTGGAAGCACTAACAATATGTATCCACTTTGCCCCACTGTGTACCTTCATCCTGTTTTACTTCGTCCCTAAACTATACTTAAATTTTCAAACTAAATTATAGTACTGCGTTATTCTGAAAGAATTCCTCTTTAAAATCAGACCATAAGTATCCTTCGGTGACGCAGAGTTTCGAAGATATCGCACGTTTCCCTCGCTGACGATTTTTTTTTCAACCTGCATTGAAAGAAAGGCGTGCTACACACTAATCCCGCTAATGTCAAAATACCAAACTAATGTGACGTCACTAGTATAGTAGTGCTGCAGCTGAAAAAAAAAATCAACAGCGCTCTAGCAGTGGTAGTTTTTTTGTAATGCCTATTATCCACTTTGCCCCGCATATCCACTTTGCCCCGGCTTCCCCTACTGATGTTTGCTATGGCGAAAAGAATTCTTATTCAAACCAAAATCCTTTTTCATCGGACTTTTAAACTCCTGCCACCAGTGATCTTTATAAATTAGGTTTAGAATGCTCTTCCCAGTGGGGAAGTATACAAAGCTATGGAAGACATTTTCATCGCCGCAGCAGGGCCATCGGCCCCGAGCAATCAGGGAAGAAGAAGCAACGAGCGGCAACTATAAAGAAATCTTTACGACATTCGGCCAGCATGGAGGCGCGCGCAAATTTCCCGTTGGTAGCGCCATCTTACGACGCTATCACACGGTCGTGAACCTTTTTTTTCACGCTTTGAGGAATGCTGCGTTTCCGGTGTTTTATCGAAAAAAGGAGGCGGGGGATTCCGTGCGTAATTAAACAGGGTACAATGACTGCGCCGGAAAAAAAGACGGGAGAAAAGTAGCAACTTCGTAACTCTGCAGGCAATAAAAAAAAAATTGTTGTTCCTATAACCTGCAGATTCTACATGAATAGAACCTAAGTTTGTTGGCAGCAATAGAGCAGCGTCAAGTGACGTCATACGGCTACAAGAGCGATACCTGCAAGGTGCACTAGATTGAAATGGTGGGTTAAACAACGGCACTTCTAGTCAAGCCAGTGCTTTGAGAGTGGATTTCGTATAGGCTTAAAAAACTGTTGTTTTCTCCAATCCCTTATGCCACGAGGTTGTAATCGGAAAATAAAGATTCCACTTACTTAAAAATGTTAGCAACTACCAACAAATCGACAAAAATCGCGCGTTTTAGGCCTAAGAAATCCAAACTAATAGCATTGGCTTCAGTAAGACGCTCTTCTTTTCCCCCACCAGTTCACCTTGCACCTAACCCAGTAACTGGCTCCACCATAGAGTTATATACAATAATACTACGTCGTGTCACTGCCCTAGGAATGTAACATCAATAGAATACTAGGCCAATTAAAAACGTTTATAATTAATTGGAATAGGCAAAACCGAATAGCGCACACCACGAAAACTTTCAAGATATTCACATGCTTTCGTGCCGACATGCGATGTTTGTTACAACTTCTGCTATCCAGTTTTGTAGTACATATCAGTGGGTCTGCATGCCTGAGTCAGGTCTGAGTTTGGATTGCGGCAACTACTAAGCCACTAATCGACATCAAAACAGTGGGGCTGGCTGCTAACATTTCTGCAAGGCGAGTAAGCAATTCGTGAACCAAAAAGTCAAAAATGCCGGGTGCCAGCGGCTAATTTTTGTTTCTATTTGCCTCAGAAATATGCATTACCTGTAAATTTTAGCATTCGGATCCTCGAAAACAGTTTAAAAACAAGAGCAAGACACAGAGTCTATGATCACACAACTGCCATCTTGAAATTTAATTCGTAAGGACAGTTTTCCAAGATGGTGGTAGCGTGATTGGGTGTCTTGCTCTTGTTTTTTAAACTGTTTTTTACTTGTGAACAAGACGAAATGGAATTGGCCGACAATTAAAATTGTGTTGCTGTATGTACTTGCGCGGTTTAGTGTTTGTCAGAAACAGCAATTTTACTCATAAGTTGTATAGGTGGCTTCGGGAAATGCATAAAAAACAGCCTTTGTCAAGCGTTCCTTGGGGGGATTTTACCGAATATCTCGACCCTTAGAAAAAAATATATATAATGTTAAGGCGAATTGCGCAGTAGTTCTGTTCTTTCGTTAGCCTTGTGAGGTCAAACTTTCTCTTGTGGGTGAAAAGGGCAGACTTATGCTTTTTTTGGGCAAAGATAGTTCCACGTCAAACGATAATTTCATAACGAACGAGTGTTGGGGAAAGACAGTGCTTCTGGACTGAAGGGCAACTTGATGGGGATTTTCTAACTGAGGTAAGAGAAAGAATATTGAAGTATGTTTTCTGTGGATACTGATTGAGGTGAGAGAGGAATTTAGTCGGCTTAATCGAAAGTGGAATATTTAAACGGTTTTAAACGTAAGTGAGTTATTTCGTTTGATTTAAATAAAAGATATTGAAATCTGTAATCGCTGAGGTATAGATTTAAAGTTGAAAAGTATGATTTTTAGTGAGGTATATATTTTTGTGTGCGTATGACGTAAGTAATTTGAACCATACAAAAACACCATAAGGGTAAAAGGACCCATCAAGTTTTTGCCATAGAAAGTAGTGATATCAGAGCCAAAATGGCTGCCACCAAGTTTGTGGTCCGAACCCGCTGATCACTCAAGTTCAATTGACAACACCGAGGGTCCCTTTACCTGTATGGGGTTTTTGTATAATATCACCACTTTCTGTCGTTTTATGGCTTTGCTTTAGTGCAAGTATTGATTGTGAGCCCCTTATGAAAATATAATTGTAAATCGTTTCTTGAACAACCCGAAGAAAATCGTAACTTTGGTCGAATTAATGACCGCTGATTAATTATATTTCCAATAAAGTGGCCGTTGTATTCATTAGATTGTAAAACAACTGAGCACGATTAAGTCAGTTTCGTTTAAACCGCAATAATTAGACGCCGTGAATCCAACAATAAGAACTTGATGTTCGAAGCACTAGCGTGCTTATAGATGATGTACTATACTATCATGTGCTACACAGTACGCCAAGTCCACGATTGAACAGTTTTTGTTAAAGAGACGACTGTTTGTTAATCATTTGGAGAAAACAGAGGACCCACTTAAAGAGGATTGAAGTGTACCTGACGAAAAACACCGGTAGGATTACTATTCGTGTGCGAGTGTAGACTAGCAGATCTTGAGGAATACGTTTTTACTGATCGTGCTCTAGAGACATAACCCTCCCCCACCCCAGCCCATAAATTCCAAGACGATCTGTTTGGTGTTTATTGCTTTGTAGGGGTTGGATGTATGTTCGACTTGTATGTGTTGAGTGTTGGGACACGCTATTGAGCAATCTGATCATGTGATTCACCGCTCCACCGCATCGCTATGAAATTCGTTCGCATGCCTCATGAAAGTCGAGATGAGGCAACACGAGCAACATTACAAAACTACCCCCCCCCCCAAAAAAAAACAAAAAAAAAACACACCGCCATATGTACATACAACAAATGTAAAACAGCGGGAAAACAGTAATGGACGTATATACTTAAGGCGTTGTCGAACCTGTACGCAGCCAATACGTTCTTCTTTATCTCTGTGATTATTTGTTTGGAAGGGAAGCCTTGGTCGGTTTATTTATTTAGGCCTAATTCTGAGTTGCTCCGATATGCTCCATGTCGTTTGTAACAATGGATTATCAATATTTGTAACAAAAAAGGATTATCAATATTTGCAACAAAAAAGGATTATCAATATTTGTAACAAAAAAGGATTATCAATA